>JAIPRN010000136.1:0-122858 GCA_025469175.1 Geopemphigus sp. TES_GeoC_2020
AAAAAAAAAAAAAAAAAAAAAAAAAAAAAAACAATACGCGAGTATAAATTTTTTTTCAAATCGAAACGTATCGAAATAGAAAAACAAATCGGACGCCACGTAATAATAAATAATTCTGGGCCGACGAAAACGAACTGACGGACGAATGTCTACTGTACAACGTTCGGGTACCGACGTGTACACGCGACAGAGACGACACCACTACTGAGCGCGGAACGCACGAACACACGGCACTTATGGGCGAGTGCGTGGCGGACGTGAGAGAGACCGACGGCGGCGATTATTCCGAGCGCGTACGGAATGATCAACGGACGACCGTTGCGTGCGTACGGTCGCGGCACACTGACAGACTCCGGCGGTGGTGACTCGGCTAGGACTGTCCGACGGTGACGGCCCGTTGCTGCTGCGCTGCTGCTGCTGGTGGCGGCGGCGGCGGTGGTGGTGGTGGTGGTGGTGGTGGTGGTGCTCACGGCGGTATAGCGCTCCGGCTCTGTCACACACGCGCGCTCTCCACGGGCGCGCACTTTACTGGCGGCGGCCGTGTTAATGTTGTTGTTGTTGTTGTTGTTATTATTATTGCCGCGGCGTGGCGACTGTGCTGCTGCCAAACGGTGACGGGCTCTCGGACGGCGGCGTGTGTGTCCGTCCGTTGTGTACCTGCCGGCGAGACCGCGCGAACGATTCTGAAACGTGTGTGTGTGTGTGTGTGTGTGTGCGCAACCGTACGGCTGTTGAGACACGGACGCTCGGTAAAAACGGTACCGGTACGGTGGACGACCGCGCGTGGTATACCGAATTACTACCGCGACCGTACCGATACGTATGGTCCCCACCACGCCGGGCAACCGCGGCGACGAGACGTCGACGTTATTACGGCAGCGCCACACGGCGGTCACGGGTCGCACTACTGCACGCCGTTTGATATTATTTATATACACACACACACGTCGTGTTCGTCGTATTATTATATACACGGCGTTACGCCCGGGGGTCCCCCCGCCGTGACTTTGAATTTTTATCGTCACCGACCGGCGTTTTCTCTCCACGTTCGGACAATGCGATACGTCCCCGCGACATTCCGGAACAATTCCGCGGAACCACATAAGGTCCGCTTGCCACGACCGTATTCTCCTTCCGGGCGATCATCCGCCGCCGTCCATTTGTCCTCGTACCGATGATACGTTGGGCGAAGGACGTACCCGTGTATTGGTTCGTACGTCCCAAGTACCCGGGTAGGGGAAGGTCTCCCGCGTTCAACCGTCCTAAGCTAATCCGTTTTCCTTTCCCACGCTACGGGACACCACGGCGCCGGTAATTTCCGCGCGGCCCCGCGTCACATTCTCGGGATCGGTCTATACAACCCACACAGTATTCGAACGCTTCTGACATGCTCGAAACGGTTTTCCGCCCGCGTTCCCGCGCCGTACGGGATAGCCGAGGACACGCGTGGTCTCGGCCGCCATATTTTTTATATATGGAGAACCGTCGAATTCAACAACACCCACCCACCGGCTTTTCCAACTGTATATGTTCCGCGTTATCTTGTCCCGTCGACGACGGTGCCAAGGTGTGCCGGACGTACCCTTTCGCCGAACATTGTCATTCGTTTCGTCCGAACGTTTCGGAATTCGGCACTCGCCGCGTGGCGTCCGCGTCGACGATTTACCGATTAGTGACGGCCGTTGACGAATCGTTCGATAAACGTTGTCACACGTACGTGTACGTTTACTCCGTCTCGGTTTACGCGATACGTTAATATACAACTTAACCCGTGACGTTCCGGAAAAAAAAAACGCGCACGACGGCCCGTTAAATCGTTCGGAATAGCCTCGACCGCCTTCTCGCTGATTGGCACTCGTTCCCCGGGGTAGGAGACTATCCGCGAGTATAGAACAATTGTTTTTTTTATAATCTCTTACGTAAATCGACGAGGGCGCGAACCCAATGGCGACGATCGAAGTGTTCTAATTGCACGTGTTACGAATTCGATCACAAAGTTACTTCGACGCGCGTTTCGACTGTTCGAAATTTATTATTCGGTTCTCGACCGGATTGCTTGGTTCTCTCTGGTGGCGCGCGACGTTCGTCTAAAATTCTCGGAGCTGGTACGACAATTGCCTACCCAGAGCGCCGTGTTACAACGGTTCTATGTCGTGTACACGCGACAACCGTCGCCGCGCGTTTTTCGTAAATTCCCCGCCATTTTTTACAAGTCCTGTCCACGCTCGATCCCGGAGGGCGAACGGACGACTATTTCGAGTTGATTTTTCGTCCACTAATGGTAGCCAAATTCTTACACTACCGCGTCTCTTTCGATAATTCCCTCCGGTTCCGTATTCGAGAGACATTTTGTTAATAATTCGGTTCATTTTTTTTTTCGAAATTCGTACGTTTGGAACGTTTACGATAGCCGTTTGCCGAAAAATACGTTTTATCGACAGAACAACGTGCGCGCGTAGCGCCACCTACCGGATGGTTTAATTGGTTTAATTACGCGTTGCCTACCGGCGGACATTATTCGGACCCGACGACGAGTTATCGATAATTTTACGCGTCTTGTCGTCGTATCAAACACATACAACGCGCCATGAACAAAGACGCTATCGTTAAACGATAATTAATATGTTCGGTACAACTATGGAACAATCGTGATGACAAAAAAAACACGGTAGCCACTCGTGGATGGTCGGTCGGAGTGAATCGCTTGCATCAAACGTGTTGTTCGAGTGTGTTATTAATTTAGATTCGGACGATTCGAATAAATTGTTGTATCCGACGAACGAATCCGAACGGAATCCCGTTTGTCACGACGTTCTGTAGTTTTTCGAAATTCAAATTTCGCGCGTCTTTTGAATAAACGTTGCGACGAACGATTTTTGCTAAAACGTTATGCGTATCTAAGCGCGTAACACGTTTTCGAACTTAAAATACTATTATTAGACGAAAAAGTGTTTGCCGACAAAAAGAACGCGTCGTTGTTTAACCGATACACCCATGGCGCGACAATCGAAAACAATTTCGAATCCGACCGTAAATGCTTACGTAATTATTTTCGTAACTCCCGAAGCGCCTGGCGACGAAACGCGTAATTATTATTCGCTTATTGTTTGATTTACGTTCGGTTTGATTGTTTTTCCGGTAGCTGCTGATGATGATAACGGAAACGATTTAAAATAATACCGTCGTAATCTCTTTTCGCGCGAGACGTACATATTTTACGAGAGAAATCGAATTTATAGGTTACTTTAAAATATATACCATATATACACATATGTACCTCTCTGGATTGTAGCGAATATTGTGTATTAATTTTTTTTCAATTGTCAAATAAAAAAAAAAGATAATTTTTTTACTTCGTATTTTTCGAAAACCCCAACTAATACTATTCAAGAAATATGCGCGCCTAAAATGTAAATTGGTTAAACAATAAAACGTAAACATTTGAATTTAAACTTATATATTATATAATGACGACATACAGGGCCTGGGCATTAACGAGTTGAAAGTTAAAACAAAGTTAGTTTTAATTATGTTACTTAACGCGTTACATTTTCTTTTTTTAAACAAAATTTAAATTACTAAATGAATATATATTGTATACTTAACACGTTAACTTTATACAAAGGTATCTAAATCAAGTTAAGTTTTGCTCAAAGGAACACGCAAATTGTCCGAACGCGGTTTTTACTTTTTAGTAGTTTTTGAACAAGACAAAAGTCGCTGGGTACTCGTATATAAGACATACGATTATATACATATACACACACACACACATATATATATATATATAAATATTTCATTTTCAACACTTTTCAACAACTACCGTAATAGATTTATCATTGTTTGTCGAAATTTACCTACGTAAAAGAAACAAAACGTTTTAAGAAACGACTCAAAAAATTTACGCGCTATTTTTCTTATTTATTGTTAAATAGAAAATTTTAACTTTTAACGAAGTTAAGTATTAATTTTCCCAAATTTAATAGAAAAAGAGTCTAATTAACTTCTGACTTAAGTCTATTTATATTTTTGATATTCATTTTACGAGTAGGGTAAATTATCTCGTACAGCCTTGACTATATATATAAGTGTATCGTAAAGCGTAAAATACTAATCGTATTACTATTTAACGTCTCGTCAATATAACGCGAACACAAATACCGAATTTTGTTTAAAACTCATTTTCACTGTTTATAAAATATTCGTTTTAATTTAATATCTTTATTGAATACCCAACACTTTCATCGTGTACGATTCACACACACACACACACATACACATATATATGTCTATTCAAACTATCGCTTATAAATCGTGCAGAATTTTTCAGTCGTGTCGGTATTATAATAAGTGAATATGAAATTCATTTTTAACACCTACGGACCATATAAATTAAATTTTTTTTTAATGTTAATAACGTACTCAATTGTGAGTGTATATATATATATATATATATATGTAAATCCTATACTCGTTGAAACGTGGTTTAGGCTATTGATGTGTTATATTAAACATGTATATGAAATTTTGGAGCGGTCGAGTAAAACGAACGAAATTGGAAAAAAACCCTTTCGTAGCGAAGCTTTCGTCGCGATTTTTAATCGATTTGCGTTTTTCGAGCGAAATAATCTAATTGAATATTATTATGTGGTTCAACGGCCGAGAAAACGAACGGCGATTTCTCCACAATCGTATTAGTTCGAAGTTAATCTAAACGTTAACGCGACGTCAGTAATTTATTATTTCGCCAGGAATTGTGCATAATTATTAATTTAACGTGCGTCGTTATTTTATAATCGAAACGGGATATTATTATATTATATACGCTCGCGGTAATTACGAAGTGCATAATACTTTGTACTATCGTTCGTTTGCAGGGTTTGTCCGCTCGCAGGTGCAATAGTATAAAAAAATTGCCGCCACGAGGAAAAAAGTCGATTTATCGTAAAAAATAAAATATGACGTGACGGATAGCCGGCGTAAGTGTATAGGTGAAGTGTATTATTATCAAGCGTTTCGATACTTAAAATTATAGAAGTGAAAAAGGAACGCGATTTAATGGAAGTTTTTGAATGTGAAACGTGTTTTCGCGTCCGCAAATTATACGACGATTTCGTAAATTCGTTTTAAACGCATTAATAAAACACCAAGTGCGGCGCTTATTAATAAAATATGATTATCGGCGTGAGTGTACCGTGGACTTGACTATTACTGGCGCGCACGTGTCAATAATTCGAAAGAGTTTAATAACTATACGCGCGTAACACGTATAGTGAAACGTAAAGGTTGGGTAAGAACTCGACCGGTTAGAGCGAATAAAATGTAAACGAATCCAATTCGTCGGCATTTTCGTACAGTTATCGTAGGGGTTCGATTATATAATTGCGCCCGGTTTTTGTTTTTCGTGCACCGAGACGTCGAGCATATACGTCTAAAAACGTAAATATTGACGTCGTCTTGTAAACGTAGCGAAGAAACGACGTTCATTTTTAAACGGCCGAATTTTCGTCTAAAATGGTACAATGGTTAAGTATCGAACGAAATTCAACGACGCACGGGGACGCCTAAAGTGTAATCGTATTTTCGAAAAATATATAGAACGTAATAGTGTGTACACGTCAATACAGAGACATCCCCGCGTATACTTTATTCGTTTTGCGTCACGAACGACTATATCGCAATACGGTTCTGTTAAAGCTTACACGTTGGCCTTAACATTTGTCGACCGTGTACTTATATATATATCTATATATAAAAGTTGTAAGAAAACAGTGTCGCTGTAATACTTAAGTGGCACGCGATAATGTGAAATCGATTTCGACGTGTCTATTATTATCACTTTTCGTTTAATTTTTTTGTTCTTTGTTCGTCCCTTCAAAGGTTATATCCTATAAATAAGTGCGGCGAACGGTGAGTGGTAGCGAATGCATACACACGCAAGCACACACACACGCGCACACATACATACACACACATACACGAATACAAAGAAGAAAACAACCGTAGAATAATTCAATCGATCGGTCGCGTATTCGCGTATATATCGGAAGGACTTTGAAAAACACCTTCTATAAACGTACGTGTACCTTATTACTATTTTCACACACTCTACACACACACACACACACACACACACACACACACACACATATATATATACACGCGCGCACGGGCGCGTATAAGAATAATAACGCACTTGGGGGACTCAGGTTTACCGCCTGATTAATTCATAAGTAATGCTCCCTTTTTTTGTACGTCGCGCGCACGACGTTCAGAGACGCCTCTAGAGGACCTTTTTAATGGCAGCTGTACAGTTTATGGGTTTTTATATATATTTTTTCTTCTCCGATAGGTTTTTCTCCCTTTTCAGTTACCCTCTCCGCTTTCAGAGCGACCTTTCGGATTCGCCGTCAAACCCTCCGCGAAAATCGCAACTCCCAACGGACCGCACCGCGGAATTTGTCAAAATCAATAATACGATATCAACGGCCAACAGGCACACTGCTCAACGGTGTTCGTCCGCGTACTCGCGGCTTTTTACGAACCCGATATAACATTTTACGCGGGGAACACGACGAGTGAGATTGTTTTTGGGAGTTTTAAACTGCGTATATACACCGCGTTCGATTTACAATATATATATATATTTATATATTTGTGTTCATGCGGGGAATTAGTTATGATATCTCCTTTTCAAACGGGGGACCGCCGTCTTCGAATTGTTATTGCCGAATTGTAATTTCGAGAAACCCCAAAGTAGTAATATATCTAAAGTCCCATGACGCTAGTAGTTTTTGACAAGTTAAATACTATTTCTAGGGTTTGAAAGCTCAAACTTTCGACGACGGACGTTTTCAAAGTATTCCACTTAGTGTACTCAGAAGCGTCACAAACTTTTAAAAGATATTCGAGAACATTTATTAATGAAGAATATATATACCAGGGTAATCTAATCGTTAGATGTTTTTGATATTTTGTATTCCCCGTTTTATTTCCATAATCGTATAACCGTTTTAATTAAGCGCCGGCGAAAACTATCCCGAGCTATAGTTCGAACAACGCGTTTAATTAAAAATCAGTTTTGTCGCGGGCGCCGTACTCTCAAGCAGGTGTGTTTCGCGCGATGTTTTCATAGAACCACGCGTGCCTGTTTAAGTCGGAAACAACATATGCCTATGGAGATCACGTTCCGACGTTACTGCGCACGTGCGCGTGTCGTTATCACTTCGGAACGGCGGACGATTAATCGAAATCGGAGACGACTCCTCGAGAATACAATGAAATATCACGCGGCCACGGTGCTGGTGCGTGTAGTTTTCGCGGTTCGACGGTCGGCGACGAAAGGGTGGGTTTGTACGGAGTCAGCCGTATATCGCGTAATTAAGAGATTTTTGAACAAACGCCAGACGGAGATTTTCGACGGGATAAATCGCCTCACTTCCGAATCCCGAGTGGGCGCGTTTC
This sequence comes from Geopemphigus sp. TES_GeoC_2020, assembly GCA_025469175.1. Lineage (NCBI taxonomy): Eukaryota > Metazoa > Arthropoda > Insecta > Hemiptera > Aphididae > Geopemphigus > Geopemphigus sp. TES_GeoC_2020. The sequence goes on from JAIPRN010000136.1 coordinate 7,465, forward strand.
CGGGGTTTTTTCTCCGTCCTTTCTTTTTAACGGCGCGCGCCTCTCGGAGAATCAATCACGGTCAACGACGGCGACGAGGAGGACAGAGGGTCCTCGGGGAGAGATTAGGACCCCGCATTTATACGCCGCGCGTATAGTTCTGGAGGCGAACAATTTTTAGATCGCTCCCGGCCCACGAAAACATTATTATGCGTATACACGCGATAAACGCCGGGGTTTTCGACGAACACACCACCGATGGTTTTTATTACATATATCGCGCGAAAGGTTCTCTCGCCCCAGCTTCATTGTGTTTTATATCGTATGTATATATAATTTTAATTTTAGTTTCGACTCTTCGCGTGTCGTCCTCGTTAATTATCGAGACGACAAACTGTCTCAGATATAACACATACATACCATATATATATAATTATCTCGCGCGCGCGTGTGTACGTTACTACCGAAAATTGCCGCCTGCACGAGTACATTGTACACAAAAAAGCGCGTGTGCGTGATTTTTATTTAGAACGACGTGAGAATTTATTTCTTCTCCGTTTTACTTGTCCGGGACGTCAATTCGTTATCGAGATATATATATATATTCATTTGTATTGTCGCGTGCGGAAAAGATTTTGAAACGTACGAAAATACACGTCACGGTGAACATAGCGATTTTTTTAAACTTTCGAACGTATTTATTTACTTTTTACGAAATACAATCGTATTGACAATTTTTCATTTCCCGTAATATACAACGAATGTATTTGACGAGTTTGGCGAATATCCGATCTCGCTACGTTTCTGAAAATATACCCGCGTCTACTTATATAATTATGTAAATATGGGTACAACGTTATCGAATTCGACGGAATAGTTTGAAAGTTATATACATATGAAAATAAAAGGAAAATTCGATACCAAATTTTGCGTATAAAACTAAAAACGTCTTTCGATCCATCAATTTTGTAACGATATATAAAAAAAAAAATAATCAGATAAAATATCTATATGGACGTATTAGTAAGGAATACGAAATTAAGCGAGGGAATAGCGATAATAATAAAAATAAATAATTTATCGTCTAACGGAATACGTATAAATATACGTATATATAATAGTGAAGAATTTCTTAGAGGGATTCAAAGTAATATCCGAAGCTCGTCGACCGATGGATTTGTCGGAGCCCGTAGAGTGCTATAGACTATCTATAATTTTCTTATTTCGCCGTCATCAGATAGAACAAACCGAACGAAACTAGTGGCATTGCCATCGCGTACGTCCGTCGTATTCCCGAAAATAAAATATCTTAATGAATAATTCATACGTCCGGCGTAGTTTTAGAGCCTTCGCCATTTCAGAGGGGTGAAAACGTTCGTGATTTGTTGGGCGAAAAATCGCGATATACACGGCGAACGAAAATTATAGCTCCGGTTGTCGCGTTGTCGGGTATCGCAGCGATTCCCGTGAGAGAGGTGGGGCGTTCAATTGAAAAATTACCGTCAAGAGTCTCGCGTTGACTACAAGTCGTTTGTCCGACACGTAAAAGCGGTACTTTCGGCGCTGATCCGTGCAGGTCGTGCGGCGGCCATCGATCAAGTTATCGTCGCGACGGGTCATAAAATAATAAAATACCACCGGCGGCAGGAAAACCCGCGCGGATACATCGACCGCGACTTTTGAAGGACTAGACGTCGAACGGAATTGAACGAGTGCTGGAGATCGACCGGTGAGAGTATCCGTCGTATAGTATCGCCGGTGGAACAGAAAATATTCGTCTAGTAAATTCGTTTCCGGTCGAGTTTAGTTCGGAAACCGTAGCGGCCGGGTCACCTGCCGTTGTTGGTGCGATTCGCCGGAAGGAGGCGGAAACGGAACGCCATTTTCACGTTTCTCGATGATGCGCCCGCGTGCTAATTTACGGTCAGCCGTATTTCGAAAACGCGGAATCGCCTCTCGGAACGTATCGAACTCTCCCCGTTAACGCCGCCGGAAATCTAGTCCGCCGCTTATGTATTTACTACGGAGTGGGCCGTTTCGCCAAACGACGGTGGTGGGGTGTGGCACAGTGTTCGGACGGGCTCGCGCGTCATATATCGTTATTGATTCAGAATCGCGCGTACACGCTCTCGAACATTATTACGGTTGAAGTGGACGGCGGAATGATAACCGGCATCCGTGTTCGTCCCAAACCGTGTCGCCGCCGCAACAGTATTCAATCCGTACGATATAAATTATAATACGCGCCCGGTCGGCGGCGTGGCGTAACTACGTTATTATGTGCGCGCGAAACGCGCTCGCTGATGAGTTCTCTCGTTTAGGGCGAGGGTTTCGATTATTCTAAGCGCGTAAACGCAATTTCCCAAGTCGTGGTGTTTGAACGCGGTAGACCGTAATATTGCGTGCGTCTGCGGCGCGCGACGTATGGCTACGCGCCGGACGCGAGAAACACGTTCGAAATGAACGCGCCGCGGCCCCGCGTTGAGAAACAAACGCAATTCTAAACATTAGCGGTCACGCGCTGTAACGCGATTATTATTAATACGTATAACGCGCGGTTACCGTCGTCGTCATAGGCATTACCTTCGGCCATTTCGAGTGCGGAATACTCAATTAGACGCGCGCCGCTGTCGTCGTCGTCGTACACCGTAAATAATATAACGATATCCGATCGTGTCGCGCGTCACATTCACGCGGGTTTCGGACGTCCAACCAGCCGTTTATATATTACGAAGGCGATTGCCGTTATAACGTACGTATTATTGTCGTTGTTTCCGCCGTCCGGTAAGCGCCCGGAGATACCTAATCGCCGCACGGACTTTGCTCGCGCTCGAATAGTGTCGACACGGTCGGTGTGTCCCGTCGACAACTCGCCGGAGGAGTACGTTCGATCGCCGTTTATGCCCCGTGTCCGTGGTCGGCCGGGATCACAGACGGACCGCCGACCGACGCGTTACGTCTTAACTGCGGACACGCGAAATCGTCCGAAAGTTATCCGCGTCGTCGCGGCAATCGAGTTGGAAAACCGTTCACGGACCGCCGTCGTATAAAACGACGGGTATAGCTTTTCGCGTACTATCGTAACGCCGCCGACCATATCGCGGTAGTGATACGCGCGTTAGTACCGAAAATTACTTACACAAATAACCTTCGGGCTAGACGACGTCGCCGAAACTCCGCCGAATTCGAACTAGCGCTTGTGGCCGTTTCGACAATTCGAAAAACAAACGAGCGTATCGATATAGTATACGTTTTACTGATCTACCGCGCTTGTATGTTGCGGTGTATATGACCGCAAACGCAGGAACGCCGTTCGTCGATCGAAACTAAAACGGTCCGACACGGTTTTATTATTTACATAAGACGTCTCGGGGGACGTTCGAACTTTTCGCACGCACGCGATAATAATATATTTATACGCTTAAGCGCGTACGGTCCCCGGAGAAACGTCGAATCGCCTCGGGTGACAATAAAGACGCGGGCGCGTCACGAACTCAGACGACCTGGCTCTCGTTAATATTAGTCCTCCGCGCACCTCTTTCGAAAGACAAAAAAGCGACTCGTAATTAACGCGGTTAACGTCCACCGATTTACCGACAAATCGCCTACCATTTTGGCGGTTAATTTTTTTATCCGACAATGTTCGCTCCGAACCGATCTAATCGGTTGGTTAAATTTAAGCGTGCGATACGCGTTCGCCCAAATTGGACCAAAAACCGAACGCGTTTAACACACACCCGTAGCCAATACGAAGTTAACGAAATGTCCGGCTTTTCGAATATAAATCGGTATCGGTTACGAAAAAACAATTTCAAAATCGAGTTTAGTTATTTTCGTTTAAACAAAAAATAAAGACCGAAACATTTTTTAGCGACGGCGTACTTCGAGGTTTTATCATTGTCGTCTCTCTAGGATTTTTTATATTTATAAGTATTATCGGAAATTCGCTGCGGTTTTTTTTTTGAACGGTCAAACACAACGTTCGAAAATGTTGTAATTCGTTGGCGAATGGACGATACGTTCGCTTTAAGCCGAACGTCATACGTATATTACGCGTATATCGTACGAAAATAATTTGAAAAACCCGCGAAAGTCGCGACGGTTCTTAACGTCGAGTAAGTAGTGGTGGCGTTATTTCGTAGGTCCACGGTCGGCCATCCGACGAAAACCGTCGAGTTGACGCTACGACGGCGCTAGAAACTCCGGCGTTAATTACGCGCGTTTTTCGGCAATAATTGCGCTATCGGCGGCCGGCCCATACGGTGCGGTGTCTCGGAGGAACGCTCGGCGATTAAAGCGATCCGCGTACGTTGGTACTTTCCGGTCCTGCGGGTGTGTAACCGACGGTTCGAACGAACTGTCGGTGACGAAAAAAAGCCGAGGACGACGAGTGGGAAACATCGGGCTCGACAGGGGCGCACCTCCGTCAACGGCGTACCGAACGACCGGCTCGAACGGCAACGCGAATTACTCGTACGCATACGTAAACGCGCGTAGAAGCGTACGAGCGCCACTGGTACCGTCGCACGTTCGCCGGCGTAAATATATAATAAAATCGTTAGCGAACAGTTTTCGGGCCGCTCCGGGCTAATTGATTTAGGCGCGCCCGTAGATTTGGACTTCGGGACGGCGCGCCGGTGGTAATTGATAATCTCTAACCAAACTATCCGTGTACACGTACGCGCGCGACGTATATCGTATATTGCCGATTACACCTCGCAACCGTTACGGGTTTAATCGGATTTAATGGCCGACCGGTCCGGGTAATAAACGCTCGTTTTCGCGCGAACACGGTCCGTTCCGAAATCGCCGTGGCATCGAATGCTACTCATTGATCAACCGTCCGGCCGTCGTACGACGCGGACTAATCATCATGCGCGTGGTCTTCGGACCACGAATTTCGTTAGTCCGACGTCGACGGATCGCGAATATGGGCGAGTTCGTTGATATTCGTACGGTTATCCGCCAACAATTCGAACGTCGAAGCGTGAAAATAAAACGAAATCGGCAATTATCCCGGAAATGTTACCTCCTTTTATTCGCCGTAGCACTTTACTCAATAGACTCTCCTAATGCGTCTCACTACACACGCCGGTGTTTCTAACGGAATGGTGACGACGGTGTACGCTTAGAGTTCTCGGTACTCGAATTCGGTTCGTAGACGCGACTAAATAAAATAACGCGGCGAAAACGCTTATTTCGACGAAGGTTAACGACGAGCGGAACAAAAATCGTTTCCCGACGTGAACTGTCCGTGACTTGGAAACGTTTAGGAACCCCTGATTGGGACGAGTTTGGGCGAATATTTAAAAGATGTACCGTCGAGTTCGTTTCATACGCGGATGTACGCGATTACACGAATACGAGAGGACCGTACTTGAAACGCAATTTATCGGACAACGCGCGAGATTAACGCGCACATAGATAAGATTGCGCGTATATAGTACAACACAGTCATCTGTAGGATTTACGGACGCGCCGCAATTAGCTGCAATTAGACACCGCTTGGGTATTTAATGATTTCAGATATGAGGAACTTATACGCAAATTCTTTCCGTCGAACGACGGGACGTTTTCGACGTTTCGAGATCGGTTCTTTTCGTTAAAAACTATTTTTATAGCGCCATTCGTCGTCGTATTATTTCCGTCAACGATCGGTACGAACCGGCCGCCGAGCTCGCTACATTTTCCACCGCCGAATTCAATTAAAATCGATCGCGAGCGATTAATAATTTTCGAAAATAAATTAATTCCGGTACTTTAAGTGACGTTCAAAAACGTAATCTATATACACCGCGAAACGCCTATAGCTATTCGGATATTTGTCGATTCGGCCGCTTTTTTAATTAAATACTTAATTGGAACACGCTTTTCGTAGTGCACGCGGTTGTATGTTGCATTCCCATGGTGCGCCCGCAAATATACTTATTTCGGTCTGGCCAGTAACTACTAATTTACCTCGTTAGTAACATGTTACTTAACGCGAAATACTCGTAAACAAAATTATTTCGTTACGCGAATAAATATATTTCAAGCGAAAATAATATCGCTATTAAATCCTCTACTAATTTCTTGGACGAAAATCGCATAAATACTACGTTAAGTTTAACATAAATTTATATAAGAAATAAAACGTAAAAATAATAAGTAAGAATAATTTAGGCATTTTTAAAAAAAACCTACACTATAAAATTTAGGTATTTTTAAAAAAACTCGCGCTATAAAATAACGTAACGAGAAACAAAAGTAACTACTCGCTTAATCCGGTTAATTTTTTGTTTAATAACTCAATTAGTTATAAAACTTTTTGTGATAATGTGTAACTCATTGCGGCCACTAACATTAACCGACTCGTCCAATTTCGGTAATAGCGTGCGCAAAACGTATTCGGGAATTTGTCGATACGATATGGGTTCGGTCGAGAATTTTCGAATTCGTTATTGGCCACCGGGGGGGGGGGGAGGAGAGAAGTGACGGGCGACAGTGGCACGTGTTATAAACGCTGAAAATTCGCCGGTTCGGAGCGAACTACGGTGCAGTAAAATTTTTCCGCCGTAAATCTAAACATCAGCACGTACATTCGGCGGATCGTAAATGTTCGCGTCACGCGGCCGCGACCGTCGCCAACGATTAATGATCGAGAGATCTATAACATTTATGGAGACGAGAAGGCGTGGAGGTCGCGCTCGAATTGTTTTTTACTACGCAGACACTTCCGCCTTAACCTTCTGTCTATTTTTGACCGTTTTACTATTACTACTACTAGTACTACTACTACTACTACTACTACTACTACTACTACTACTACTACTACTACTACTACTACTACTACTACTATTGCTACTACCACTGATGATGACGCTGCTGCTAGTCGCCACTACTGACACGATAACGCCGTGTCCATATTTCGCGCGCGGGACAAACGGGACCGAATTAATATATTACAACTCGAGGCCGATTGTCGAGCCGAAACGGCCCCAGAACGACCTTTGATCGTACATCATTCGGCAAAACGTTTCCTTCTCCTATTCTTAGACGCGACATTGTGGCCCGTCGTCGTATTTTTCCACAATGTATATCATAATAATAAACGTGCCGGTCTATTAGGACTGTCGCTATATTATTAGTATTACTACGCTACACATAATTATATAAATACCGTTCGCGTATAAATAGAAACTTGAACGCCGTCGCGACATAAACGAAATTATAAATAGTTACGCGTGCGGTTCGAACGAGATTTGTGTTTTATTGTTTGTATTTCGTATTTGTTATAAACCCGAAAAATACGGATCGCGCAATACGTCCGACCAACGAAAAGCCAAATTTCCCATCCGGATCGAAATGCGTTTCGCCGCCCCCGCAAAAATGGGTACAATTTGGTCAATATTAACACCTTCGATTCACCACGTACGATTCCGTTCCTCGTTTTATAATTTCGTCGTGATTATGACGAAACAAACGAATCCTACGAGATTTTAATTCGTTTTTAAAATTCGACGCCGCGCGTACACGGGACATTGGTTTCGGTTTTCGTTCAAATTCCATCGATTTCGAATTGACGGTAGCATTTCGAAAATGTCCACAATTTCCGGTTATTTTTTATGTGCACGAATTTTAAGTAATAACGTGGAAAACCTGAAAATTTAATTCAAGGTCAACATTTCGGTGTTCTAAAACTATTGGAATAATTTTAATAATCGTTATATATAATTATATACATATACATATATATATATATGTGTGTGTGTGTGTGTATGTAATTTTGTAGCGTTCAAAGCGTTTATGTTTTGAGTACGATTGGAAACGTTCGCGTACAATTTTCCTATTAAAAATTCGTACCACGAGCGATATTCTTACACGCGAGCTAAATATTTAATACGATAATAAAAATATACTTTCCCACGTGTCTCGGACAAATATATTTATTTATTAATTGACGTTACGTTTTCGGTAACGTATACAAATCTATAATTACTCTCGTTCGTGCGTACGTACTCGTACAAATTTAAGAAATAAAAAGCCCCCAGACGTAATCGTATTCATTAATTATGAATACGCACTAGCGTCGCCCGTTATTCTTTTTTTGATTATAACGATTTATCATAGCGGCTATCAAATTGAAAAGTACAACTTTAAAATATCTCCGTCCAAAGAACTCGTTTGAAACAGCGTCCACGGTACTCGTCTGAATTCCCCTTTGTTCCCAATATAAGTTTCGAATGATTCGCTTCTCTGGGGTAGTCGACCCACCTTCAACCGTCAAATACGGCGCTTCACACACTCGCGCGTTTCACATTTACCGTTTATAGGTTTCTGTACATAAATATATACAAACACGTCACCGATGTGTCCGTCCAGGCCATCGATTCGTTGCCGTAGTTACCAATATCGATATTGACAACATCGGTTTATAAAATATATATTCGCGTGTTTTACGAGAACAAAAACAAAATCGTAAATTTGTGTTTCACCGATCGAAAGATAACGCGTAATTTACGAATTAAATAAAAAATAAATATAGAAATCGGGTATTCGGCGTGCGCGCGTTTCGCTTCTTTTTTTTCGTCGTTTGTTTGTATATTGGTCGTCGGTCCATTGTATGTATTACACATGTGTGTGTGTGTGTGCGTAGTGTACACGCGATATTGATATATTACAAAACTGCGTAAATCTTTATCGGTGGGTAAAAACGGTCAGATAATAATAGTTACGTAAAAAAGACGTTCTGTTTACAAGTACATACATTACAACGTTAAGTAGCGCTGTGTAGTAACAGCGTGCACATATGCGCTATCGCTATAATTGAACACGCGTGTGGGTTGTCATTGGTGCCGGTAACGTAAACGTCGATAGGCTAAGTCAACAGACAGAATATAACTCGCGCGCAATATTTATCGTTGTTTTCGCCGTCGTATACTCCGGCCGTGTTTTTGAGCGTGCGTGCGGCTAGTTGAAAAACTATTACGTTCGCGACTCGTCGGAACAACGATATATACCTATTTCCCGTTCGACGACCCTTCCACCCTCCCCGCCGGAAATAAAATCTCGACTAAACGTCCGGAAATTCGTCGAAACGAGCGCGGAAACGCGTATTTCTAACACCGTACCGTCCGTCGTTCGTCCGCCCAACGGCGCGACGTCGTCCACAACGGACGGGTAAAAACCGTAGAACGAAAAATATAAAACGGTTTTTCGTTTTTGTCCAAGTTCAAACGAAATAGGTCGATTTCGAACTGTGAAACACGAGTAGTGCCCACCCACCCACTGATATGGGTACCGTTGATGAATCGATACGGTTCGTGTTTTTGTCACGAACTCGTAAAGCATCCGAAGCGTTACAGTGTAACGCGATCTGCTGTTGGACCAGGTGGATCAGACGGCGGCGCCGGGGGCTGAAACGATTTTGCGGGTCGTACCGGATGTACGAGATAAGATAAATCGATAACATCGTTCCGCTCGCTTAATCGTCGTTCAAAGTTCCTAATATACATTTAAACGGTATTTATATATATATATACGTACATATACATATTATACGGTCTACAAACTTTTGCAATACTTTTCCGAACGAATCGTCGAAATACAATAACCGTAGTTCTGGTTAAACTTCGCGATTTGATCACGCTCGTACAAATAACGAGACTAAACGTTTCGTACCGCGGTTTCGTCGGTGTGTCGAGTTCGTAGATTTGAAAAAACGCGTAAGTATTGCGTACGAACAGTAAGCGAGTCAAAGTGGAAACCCTAAACCTAAACCTTAACCCCCCCCCCCGAGTAGTTTAGGAATACGCGATTTACTATCGACAATTTATCGGCAAGAACGAACGCGCGGTGTGAGTAGGATCGCGCGAGGGAATTTGACGATAAAAAAGATGTCTCTACTCCCCGGCGTAAGATCGCTGGCGAAACGTCAGGAACGTGGTCGACAAATTGTTATTCGAGGCGACTTTGTGCCACGAAACGAGCGGCGTTTTCTTACGAAACGATCGCCGCGGACGTCATATTGCAATTGCATTTTCGAACGTTTTCCAGTATACGAACGTACGAATAAACGGTATTATTTTTCTATAGATTTGTACGAATTTCGTTAAGCGACGCGTCTTCAGTTTAGAAGTTGGTCTAAGTTGGAATAGGATATTTTGATCTTTCGGAGTGCCGTACTCGCTGACGAGTAAACGTAGTGACGTAGTATTCGCGAATGTAATCGTAGTTTCACGAACGCGCACTTAAAGTTAAGTATCCCGAACGATCGATGATAATGGCGGAACGGCGCGCGTCGAAATCGGAAAAGTTTTTTTCGGCTGCGCCCCTGTTTTCGTATTTATATGCAAATAAAATCCGAAAGGATTTCTTCGGAGGGCGTTTGTTGCGCCGAAAAGTAAATGGGACAAACGAAAATCGTCTATCGCGTACACGTTGCGGATACACTCCGGTGCGCGTAACAGGTTATGACTTCGAACGGAATCATGTCGAAAACGAAAATAGAACGAAATTTGAGTCCACCAATAAAACGGTTAATGCGACAAACGTAATTTAGGATCTTGGGCGTCTACGTATTATCGAAACCGTATTGCGTTTCGTTTTGGGACGCGTTTTCGTCGGAGTTTCTTTACCGCTTGACGAAAATAGTTTCGATACTATTTACCATAACGTAGACTTGGAACGTGCTAAATTCAATTTGACGCGCTTGGTAGACGTGCGCGCAACTACGTTTAGCAAAGTAAATCGTCGCGCTCGCGTAAATTACGGAATATTTCGATCAATTATTCGTATTCTACGCGGCGCACGTTCCGCGACGTCCGCCCGATTGTTCGATTCGTCGTCTTCGCGTGATCGTGAAAAATAACGAGCGGGGCCTCGGTTAAGTAATTACTTTTTTTACGAACCGTGGCGCGTAGTTCGTCGTAACACTTAAAATACGAAAGACCGAACGCGGCATTCGAAGGATTCGGTAATAGCGGCGGATAAATAATAATCGTTCGTACACCGGCGAAACGAGATTCTCGGAAGCGTTCGAAGTGGCGGATAAAGTTGTATATCTCGTTTAGAACGGAGTTCCCGGGACGAAATCTATTTATACGTGTACGGATTACGTTTCGGAATAATTATTGCCGGAAATACGGTGGTAAGTGGCCGTAAACGTACGCGTTTTGGGCCGAACGTAATCGTGGGTTCGATTCGAATTTCAATTTTTCAAACGACGCATTTCGAAAATCGTTCCGTTTTTGTAAACGTTTTTCTCCGCGGAGGCGGAGTTTTTCCCGCGGTACTACTATCGTCTACTTTAACGGCGCACGTTTATTCGATTAGGTTTTCGAAAACGCGTTACGCCGCGTCCGATCGCGCACCCCGACCGATTTAATTCCGAATTAATCGCGCAATAACGACGGCGGCGGTCGCCGCGTAATTTAATAGCGTCGAATCGCGTACGCGGCGTTTAATAATTAACATCGATCAGATCGACAACGTAACCGCCGATCGCGTGCCTTGAACGGGCACTGAAACGCGTTTTTCGCTTCGTGAGAACGGACAACAACAATATAAAATGCGTTCGAAACGGCGGTATAGCTCCGGTCACGCGTGTTCGGTCGCCGCATTTGTGTTAAACGCGTATAGAAAACGAATTTATTTTCGTTTTAGTTTCCCGCTTAAAGACATAATAGTTTTCGTTCGACAGTTATTGTTATTTTTATTTTACTTTTTTTTTACTTTAACCAGCCACTGTAATATTCCCGCGGGAACCGCCGACCCATGAAATATAGCACTAACGCGTTCTTCGGAGAAACTACGAAAATCTATATTTAATCGTCTATTTTTTCCTCCTAATTTTTTCTACTCGTAGGTTTTTTCGATCTTATCCGTCGCGTCGCGTAACGCGAACGGGGAAAAGTCCCGCAACCCACGTTCTCGCCGCCGTACATGCCGAGACGCCGCTCTACACTGCTTACGGTCAGCACGTAGGCGAGTGGTACCCTCGCGAAAAAACCGGAAACAAAAAACAGTAATGATATCGACGTCGCGAGACTTCGTCCCGATCGAAATTAACTCGTCAATTAAGTGTAGCGGCGGATAACAACCACTATTCGTTTTACACAAATCCGCCGTTATTGTGTTCGATATATATATATTCGTCTATTTTGTTTTGCGTTTTTTTTTTCATCAAAGTAACAAACTCGAACTAGTCGAAAAGTTTTACGTGAGTGTCGGAAAGCCATTGGACAAATTAATTTTTCCCGTAATCAGGTACTTCTATTTTTTAATCAAACGCTTTGTCTTAACGAGTTGTTTTCACCAAAAGTAATAATTATATTATTTTCACGAGCATTCCGAAATTAATGTTGGCGTTTATCTGAAAGTTAATGACAACGTAATTATGATTTTTAATAACAGGCAATAATAACCGAATGCCTAACGATTAACACGATTAAAGTGGTTTATACAATAATAAACATTTTCGAATTAAGCGGCACTCGTTATTTCGTCGAACGACGTAATATATAAATTACGCGAACAAGAGCGCGCACGGAAAACGTTACTTTGTACTTTCGGAGTAAATGTCGAAGTTTGCGCTACGCCTAACGGTTGAATCGTTAAAAAAAATATATTATTATAACGGCACGTTAATTTCTACGCCCATTAAAATTGCAAATTCCATCAAACTTTCGACGAAAACATAACATTTTCGATATTCTATCGTGTGAGACCGAAACAATTTCGCACGCACGGGCAAACGCCGTCGTTTTACGGCCCGAATAGTAATAATAATAATAATAATAATAACAACGAATTAGAGCGCTCTGATTTGAGCGCCATAAAAAAAATTCAAGAACGCCATTAAACACGGCGCATTTGTGACCCGAAAACACCAAATATCCCCGAACAATAGCGTTTACGACCGTATAATGTTGAAAAATAATCCGAAAATATAGCGCAACCAGACGACGTAATAAAATAAAAATACTAACCGCCTATTCATATATATATACGTACGTAGTATTACGTTCGAATTTGGGCGAATTTCGCCCGTTTCGTGTTTTCGAAAATCCATTAAAAAAAAAACCTAAAAATGACGACAAATCGACGACGACGTTATCGGAACGACGAGCACTCCACACACGTTTATCGATTGAAAATAGTCGTGTCAATCGTTCGTATTCGTAACGTCCTGGTTCCGCAACGCGCGAATGTATGAGAATCGCCTATCCGGAGCACCGCTTTTACGGCCCGGCCGGACGAGGTCGATAGGGGTAATTCACCCGAACGTGAAAAATCAACCGCGTAATTACGCCCGAAACCGCCGGGACATCGCGAGTCGATTCCGACGTTTCGGCCGAATATCGTATATCGCCGTCCGTCGATCGTCTCCGCGGAGTGTAGATTCACGTAGGGGCCAGAAAAAACTCCGCTTTGTTACGGGCCACCGATTATCGGCCGAGATTTTTGTTGTATTACGGCGTTTTTCAATCGTCGTTAAATCACGTTCGAGTATTAGAATCGCCCCCGACATTATACCCGAACGTACCTTTTTTTTTCCCCCGATTTTCCAACCGGCGATTTTTATTTTTTCCCCCTCTATCTCGTCCGAAGTAAATTAAATAACCGACGACGCTTCTCCGACGTCGATTTCCGACCATCCGTTTGTTATTACTTACAAATCTAATCGGTCCGTCTTTCGCGTCGTTCGACGGAAACGGAAATACCCGCGTACCTATGTCGCGACAATACATCGCCGTTCGATGTATTTTAGTTATCAGCGCGCCGTTTGGATGGGACATTCGACTACCGGTCAGTCAAAACGGCCGACAAAGCGTCCCCTCAGGGTTGGGAAATTATCGTCGAAACCGTAAACGAAACTCGGTTTCGACATTTCCGTTAACCGCGATCGTTCACGTTCGTCACGCGGAATAGGCTTACGCGATTATCGGTCGTCCCTAACGGCGATTATCGATCTCGAACGGTAATCATTTTTCTAACGTACGGGCAAGTTTCGCGTTCGAATTCGCTGACGATAATTACGATAATATATCGGACCCGTAATCAATAATCCGCGTCGGCGCATTCCGCGCGCAGAAATACGCGACGGACGGGCTCGTTTTTCATTTCGTTCGTACGTAAACGAACGTTCGTTTTTCTCGGCACTTTCGTCCGACACGGGCCCTGTACACGATACAGCTATTCCGGTAATACGCGCGTACTCGACGTTTACAATACACGCGCCATTACGGATATCGTATATTTCGGTTAAATATATAAATAGGAAAAAAACCGTCGTACGGAGAGTAACATATACGTCATAGCGCGTATGCGTGTCCCGGTATACGTGTGCAAAGGTTATACGATAAAAACGCTCGTACGACGTTATAACGTTTATATATATATCGCTGTGACAGACGTTCAACGTACTTGTTTAGCTATTGCGACTGGTGATTTTTGCGATTATTATAACGTGTACGTGTGTGAATATATATAAATCAGTGACGCGCCGATCGAAATTTTTTTCTCGAAAATACGTACTATCTCCGTGGGATACGTGTACGTTCGGCCGGAAAGTACGAAAATACGGTGAAAATCGTCGTAACGCGTTTTACTCGGCGTTGTATAATTCGTGAGACAGGTGGTTACGCGCGAAACTAGGTCGACGGACGACACGGCAACGATGGCGAATTACCGTTTTTATTCCGAACGAACGACGTCGATAATAATAAACGAATCGAAAACGTCCGGAGAAATGTATGTTTCCAGTCGACGACTATTACGGCGAAACGGTAGGGGAATGTTCGGAAACGGAAATTCGTCGTCGTCGGTGATCCGTTATAGTCGGCGGACGGAAGCCGGACCGAATTTCAAGGGCCGCAAACGGGACGCAGGGACTCGCGTTGTTACCTTCCAACGAGCGCGTAACGAGTTACGTGATGTTCGTTAATCGTGGATACTAGACGGACGTACGATTCGACTAAAATGTCCGTGGCCGTAGTTCGTATTGAAAACGGACTCGGGAAACGATTATTTCGGATTTCGCGTAAAACGATCGCGAAAAAGAATTCGACGTTTTTAGCGAAATAACCACCGAAATATATTGAGCGCGCGATAACGTAACCGTATGTCCGAACCAGTTACTTGGGCGGAGATTTCGCGTCGAATCGGTGATAACAACAATTTGGAATTCGAAGGCGACGACGGGTCGTCGCGTTCGGCGAACGATCCGTCGTGAAACGCGATATTTATATTGGTGGATTTCGGCCGTAGTGGTGACGAAAATCCTCGAAAAAAATTCTCGACCCGTAGAAAAGTAATCGTAATACGGACATCCTGTTGTTGTTGTCATGACGTTGGTGGTCGCGAGAAGACGAAAACCCCTCCGCCGCCGCCGCCGTAGTACTTTACCCGTGTATACGCGGAGCGCGTGCCCGCGAATTATATAGGTTCACGAACGTTTCCATTCAAATTGAAATATCTCGTCGTTATAATATTATATATTACACGCGCGCGCGGGCTCGCTACAAACGCGGTATTACGAACGCACAATACGCGGGGCCCGAGCGTCGGTAAAAAGAAGTCAGTCGTGCACATTCCTTCACGTTAAAACGAGACGCGTACGTATTATATACGTACAATACGAACTCGCGCGCGCGTGTACGGATATAAATGTAATTTTAAACTGCTCCGCGAGAAAATCGTAATCCCGAAGACCGCAATAATATCGAGGTGGAACAACAACAACAACGAAACAGCGACGACGACGACGACGACGACGAAAACAACGGCCGGGTGATTTTGACGAAACTCGTTCCGAAGGTGTTGTTTTTGAGGTCACCGCGGTTTACGGGCCGGCGAGAAACGCGATTTAAAATTTAATTACGAGTCGGTTTTTTTTTATTTTTTATTTTTTCACGTCCGTGCCCCGCCGTCGCCAACGACTGGCTGCAGCAGCTGCGCTCGATTCGTACGTGCGATCGTCGTTCGCGTCGTCCGAGCCGGAGGTTTTCCATTATTTTCACGTTATATATATATATATATGCGCAATACACTAGACACAGTTCGCTATCGTAGTGGCGACGGTAAACCGGCGGACCGCGCGTAATTTCAATAATTTGCGGACAACGGCGCCGATGTTCGCGGCTACACGGGGCAATTCCGTTGCGTACCGGGTGGTCCGACGCGTCGCCGAATCGCGGCGGCTGTGTACCCCGGAACCGACCGAAACCGTCCTGAATCCGTTCTATAGGTGGAAACGGTCACGACGGCGCAAGCGGGAATCCGCTATCAACGTGACAGTAACATCCGTAGGGAAAATCGGTCGGCCGTCGCGCGTTTCCGGCGAAACGATAAATTCCGATTAACGAATTGGCGCCCGTGCACGTCGGGCCAGATTACGTCGATGTAGCCAACGGATTAAGTATCGGGGAGCCGAACATTTCGAACGACTTTTAACGTATACGGCGTGAACGCGCGCGCCTAAGAATACGGTCGAGCGTCCGTCGTTGTTCTCTCCGGGAGAGGGAATTTCGACGGTAGTAACGCGAAAATTGTCGTCGCCGAGACCGTTTCCGGTTCGTTCGCGTCGGTAATCCGATACCGTCTGTGGCGTACGGTCTGCGGCATTAACTATAACGGCCGTCGTTCCCGTGTACGGAATACAAAAAAAAAAAAACACCGCTAAACCGTCGGCGAATATAGATTCGGTTCGCCGGTGTACACATCGAGCGGCTTATAAAAAATACGAAAAACGAAATAAAGGCGAGTTTTGTACGCGAACGTCAACGTCGCCGTATCCAACGACTTCGCGGTCCGCGAAACCGGTTTTTTACGGTCGATGTATATTATATAATCGATTATAAAATTATAAATTAAAATAAATAATAAACGAATATTCGTCCCGACGGAAACGGTTTTTCGCGTCCCTTCGTGTCCGTACATATATTGATTTCGCCCGATTCGAATTTGGCCTTCCGTTCGAACATTAGTCCGATCGTTTATAGTCAATTTTCCGCGCTGATTATCTCACTCCGAGAAGTTACTCATGTAAGGGTCAATTTTTTTTTTAAAAAAAAATATAATACGTTCGCGTTTATCGATTTGAAATTTCTCACGTGGTTCCTTATTAATAGTTCAGGCGTGGTCGCCACGTTTCATCCGCAAACGAAATCACGAACGGCGCTGAACAATCATCTGTAACCTAATTTTGGTGATCAGCCGTTCCTATAATTTGATGGCAGATCGAAATGGGAGAAGACGGCTATTATCGATTTTAGAATCCTTCGACGATTAAATTATAGAAGTTAAGAGAACGTTCGCGACCATTAATTTTTTTACCGGTTTCTATGTACGTAACTAAAAAAATAAAACTAATTATTTCGCTTTTCGAGCACATCTGCTCAACACGACGGCAATATAAACGCGTAATAAATAATACCCGTTAGAGAAACGAAATGAACGTAAACGCGTACGACAGATTTTAAGCGTTACTCCATTTTAATGACTCGGTATCTGCCGTCTTGCTGCCGTCTGGATTTTAGGACGAAACGGTGGCCGGTTTTTACGCTCCGAAACAAACCGTTTGGGTTGTTCACAGTAGGAGCGAGGGACGAAATTGTGAGTTTCGTAAAATCGGAGCGGCCAAAGTGTCAGAATTTCGACGGAGCGACGGGTCTAAATCGGAATTTCGTACGCCGTCTAAAATCGAAATGCGTCGAATTATTAGGGAACCGAACGAAACGGCGGAAATCTCCACAGCGGTTTTAGGAACCGCTAGTCGAACGAACAACTGTTGTCCCCCTCCCCTCCCCCCAGTATTGTAAACGTCGCGAAATAACGGCGCCGGGTCGTTTATTTTACGTTAAAGAGCGATGATACACGTTTCGTTTTTCAACGGGACAGTTGAAATTACGAAAATGTTCGGTCCTCCGCGCTATAAATATACGGAACGTTACGTAACGATTCGGCCGGGACGCGGAAACTATAATATTATAACGAACGCAGCTCCGGCGACGCGTTCCCTCCGAATATTATCCTTCGATAATCGGTTTCGTGAGTGCGGCGAACGCGAGTACGTTTTATAATACAGTCGCAAAACGTACCCGAGTAAACCAACACCATCGCGTGGAACTCGCGTACACGTTAATACACTCGACGCGCACGTGCGTGTGTGTGTGCTACTCGGGTTACCGTACACGTGATTCTCGAAAAACGGCAAATACGAAAAAAACCGTTCGCTTTACGAAAATCCGAGTAGTCTCGTTAATCTAATAGGAACGTCGGACGTTCATTATAACGTCACGGCCGACCGTCGGCTCGGCAAAGGACCGCGCGAAAGACGATTTTATTTTTCACGTCGAAAAAAACGAAATCGAAAAGGTCTACCGGCGATTGTAAATTACACCGTCTCCGTTTCGACCGACGATTTCGAGTCGAACAATCCGTTTTTAACGCGTTACCGAGCTGGTACGATGACGTAACACGTTACGATAATCCGGCAACGAACGAAAAATTAACCGAGCTAATATACGAAAACCGTATCGCTTTTTAATTGTTGGACAAAGAACCCCGAGCAGGTAATTATGCAACGCACACTACGCCCAAAAATTACGTTAGCGACGTTTTGGCGAAGGAAATGACATTCTAACTAATTATAATAATACTATAAAATAGTAACGAACGTTATTATTTCGTATCACGAATTGGGTTCACCTTTTAAGTCGCGGGCAATAAAATTTCGATCGCCGAAACTGGTATTTTAACCGGTCCGGCGGCTCGCGGGCAGGAACGGATAAAAGAGAATTGTTCGCCCGGTTCCATCGATATATATTCGTCCGATTCACGGGTCGCCCCAAACGTCTCGTCTCCGAGCACTCCGTAACGTATATCGTCTATGTCTGTTGTCGGGAGTCCCTTAGCCATAGTAAACTGTAAACGAACCTTTGTTTCGCGCCACATATGTGCGCGTGCGTTTGTATACGAAACAAACGTCTCGAAAAAGTATTAGTCGAACGTAAAACGGTCGGCGATGGGTAACGATTGGCGTTGACGTAACGGTATAAACGTCCGCTACGTCGAATTCGAATTTCGCGTCGAAGAAATACGCGGGCCCCACTCGACCGACGGTCGCTGTAAACGCGGATCGGGTTAAGTACAGAGTCGAGATCGATTGCCGTGTCGCATGTGACATACGTGTTTAGCGCGTACTAACGCATTCGGTTAGTTTTTGTGGTTTTCGAATAATAATTAATAATAATTAAAACGCTAAAACGGAATGGCCGAACCGCTCGAAATATTAAACATAATTACGCTCGATAATTAGCGAGTTTATGTATATGTATACCGTTTTTTAATTATAATAACGCGCGTTTATTTTTAGCGTAATTTTTGAACAATTAGCTACTTACGGATGGTCTAGAGTTCGAAATAAACGTTAAAAAATGTTACGCGTCGTATCGTATCGACGCGCCGTCGATCTCTGCGTAGCGGCAGGCCAGGATGAGATTCGAATTACAGAAAATCGTTTGGTTTTTTTTTTCGTTTTAGTCTGGAAGATGGAGAGGTCGTGATAAAATTTGAGGGAAAAAAGGCACCGTGTCGCGCGCGTGTAATCTATGCCGGTTCGAGTGGGACACTTGAGTGAAGATTTTAGAAAACGATATTACTTTATTTTGAATTTGTAAACGAACGATAGATCATCGTATTCGAAAAACGAGTCGCGTTCGGTCAATTCAAACTATATAGCGCGTAATGTACGGCGACGACCAAACTAATTTTTATTAAAATATATATATATATATATATGCCTGTGTGTGTGTTATATATCGATGTAAAAACACTCGAAACTGACGAACTTTGTCGAAATTTCAAAAATTCGCCACACTTTTGTTTACAATCGAATCGATTTTTGGGATATTTCAAAACGTACACGGGGAAGTGTATTTTTAATGGTATTTTCGAATGTTCAGCCCCTATATACCTAATATTGTCGACGTTAAACATTGTATATAAAAATGATCGTTTGACGCGAATATTGTCCGATTTATCCGAATCTCGAACGATAAACGTTTAGAAAAACGAAAAGGTGATCAACGAGAAATGAAAACTTTAAACTTCGGGAAAACATCAAGATTTTAAAAACGCTATACATTTTAAACCGTAAATTGACCGGATGTATCGAAGCGAATGACCGTCGAAAATGTCGAGCGTTTCGAAGTATACTCGTGTTTAGAATTAACCGAAAAATACGAGAAACGAAATATCGATAAACGTTTTAAAAAAAAAAATTAGTAAACGGATACGATTTTCTACCGGACTGTAGTGGGGTGCTCATCTACGTATTATGTATCCGAAAAAGCGGGCGCGGACGAATTTTTTTTTTTATAAAAAAACCCGTCGTCGTAAATCCGATACATTGTCGTCCGACGGTCAGACGTGTGTGGGCCCGGGTTGGGAACGATTACGTTCGCGTTCCCGTTTCTGTATCGTCACACAAAAATACGTTCGTGTTCGAACGCACACGATCGGCCAGATAACGGTGGCGGGTCCGCCTGGGCGTGTGTTTCAACGACCGCGGTCCTCCGTCACGCGCGTACGATTTATCGGCCGATTTCGCGGCGCCGGAACGACACGGACGGACGCGAGAAAGGCGGAACGGCCGATACGGCCGCTTTTAACGTACGCCGCGGGGTAGTTACTTGTTTTCCGGGCGCGGGACGACGGAAGTTTCGGCAACGTCCGCGAACTCGGTCGGATCGCGCGCTCGGAAACCTGAACGAGACGGACGTATCTAATTTGTTTTCCGCCAATGTAACGCGCTCTCCGTAGTCGCGGCGAGCCAAAACCGTGTGTTCGTCTCGCGGTTTTCGTTTTTGTTTTTTAACGACCTCCGGCCGAAATCGACCCGGCCAGACGTGCGCGCGCGCGCTCCCGTAATGAAGAGACGGTGGGCGGCTGCGGCGGTGGCGGTATAGCCGTCTGATGGTTGTTACACGAAACGCACCGACGGGCTGTAAATTTATCGAAAAAATGTGTTAACCAGAACGGCCCGTTTCCCGTAAAAGGTCCCGCTCGCGTGAAATCAAATACTCCGACCATATTTCACGGAGTCGAAAGGTCTCTTTCCCTCTTCTACATCACCACCACCACCACCACCACAACCACCCACCATCCCTCACAACTCACACACACACACACACACACATACGCGCGGTTTAAGGGCTACCGGGAAAATAAAAATTATTACTCGGCTTCATTAACCGCACACACGACCGCGTATATATTATGGCGTTTGTTGGTATACGCGGAATACGTACGGTATGACGACGAGTGGGAAAACACGGTGTGAATGTGTGCGCGCGCGTAATTTATAAGCGAAATTTATGTGTTAGTTAACGTACACGGGGCGTCGGCGACCCACAGGAATCGAAAACCTAGACTCATGAATTCACCTGTCACTGAATACGACGACGATACGAGCGAGTTGGAAATAGTTTTTCAGGAAAAAATCCGTTCGAGAACGTCCTTCTTATAGGCCGTTTATTTCGAAAAAAAAGGACACAAAACTGCCGGTTTAACTCGGCGATTGATTTTTCTATATAAAATCTATACATTCGCGGAGCGCGTTTAAAATGTCCGCGTAGTTAAAGCGAATATTTGTAAACGCCGTCCGGATTTCTTTCGGCTGTCTCCCGATGGCGAACAATTCGGCGGGCCCGTTAGTCGGACAATAACGATATGAATCGAAACTAAAAGAAAGAAATTGTTCTCCGGCCGGAGGAAAGGAATTCGGCGAGAAATTCGTAATCGTTAGACGGCGATTTTCGGGTACACGCTCACGTGTACGGACGACGCGATTGGTAAACGAAAAAAGAACGATTTAACGATATTCGCGCCTTAGGTATGTGCGCGTGGTGTACGAGCGTAAAGGAACGTTAAAGGAACTATCGGACGTTTTGCCGAAAGTGTTTTCGTACGTGGGCGCTCGGTGCGGTGGGCTTGGGCCGTTATGACTGGCAACTGGTGGTGGTGGTATCGGTACGCGAGCCGTCCGTTGGATTATCGTCGCCGTTTTCGCGCGATAAATAACGATTGTCGTAACGGGGACGCTAGCGAACGGTAAAATCGAACGGAAAAATCGTCCAACGGATCGACGCAATTAGGTAAATGGCCGTTAAATGATCGAATCGAGGTTACTCGGCTAGCCGTATAGCGTTCGGTGCATATATGTATGTACGTAATCCGGGCGTAAAAAATCGCGACGACCGTTTTCTCGATGGTTATCAACTCGAACGGACCGAAACGCGTTTTGACAACGATTGTCGATACCGCGCGAACGGTTTTATTATTATTATCACCTACGTACCGGCGCCGTGAGCAAAAGTACGCGCGCGGTAAATACGACGTCGAATTTCCGCGCGTCAGTATCGATTTGAAAAAAATAACGCAAGCGTGCGTACACACACACACACACACACACACACACACACACACACACGCACGCGCGGTAAACGATTCCGAGAATATAATTAAAAACTCGTATTTCGTTACTGCTGTGTAATACGCGCGCCGGCGTGTGTGTGTGCGCGCGAGTATATTTATAGAAACTCGTAATAAATTATGGAAAAAGAACAAACGATATTAACGCCGTACGCGTTTATAACGAACGAGGCGGTGGAAAAAAGTTATAGAACCGCTCGGGTATTTGAACGCGACGAAATATATCGATTTTCGCACGTTACACGATGTCGTGTGCGCGTGTGGATTTTTTCTTTTTACAAAAATTACTTCGTCCATTTAATTTTCGCAGTAAAAATATTTCCGCGCTATTCAAAAAGTCATCGCTAAAATACTATAAAAATCGATTCTACGATAATTATTCGTTTATATACGATATATATATATATATATTGTTCACGTTTGGAAATTCGTAAATTTTAAACGGGACGACACTTTGTAGTATAGCCGAACCAGACACTCGACGATCTCATCCGTATATGCCAATTCCGAATCACAACGTTCACGGTTTTGCCGGAATACGTAAGTTCGGACCCGGAAAAATCGAATTTATATCGACCGGATGGAAAACGATCCACGTGTCACCGTCGGACGCGCGGCGCCCGTCGTCATACGTCACGCTGGCTGTCCCCTCCCCTCCCCTCCTCCTCCCCCTCCGGATCCAGTTGCGCACGCCGTGAACGTTACGACGTCGTTCAAGTCGTTCGTGTAACGTCTCGGCCATTGTAACGAGAAACGATTTACGTGATAATAAAATGGTACGCGTAGTTCTCGAATTTTCTAGACATTAAAGCGTATATTTTTGTAACTATTTAATTCCTTATTATTTACTTATTTAAATCTAATTATAAGTAAACTTTGCCTCTACTTATTATTCATTATTTAAATAATTATATATATTACCTATTATTTACAGCTTCCTATACCTATATATATATATACACGTGAAGAGCTGTCCGGATTGGTTTTACTTGCCGCTCTTTCAAAAATACGTCCGAAAACTTACGCGTTTTCGTCGTACGATCGGCGATTAAAATTGATTTTGCCAATTATAATTCCGCGTAAGTCCACGTAAAAAACGATTCGATCTCAAACGTATTTTTACGAATTTGAACGTTCGACCTTGAAATTCGTTTAATTCTTTCCGATTGTCAAGTAGACTTTCACGGTAACTTGTTGGAATCTGTAAAGGGAGGTCGGGTCGAGGATTATCACTGGGGCACGACGAGCGGGATAAAGGCGAGTTTCCTTTTGGAAACGTGTCAAGAGTTCGGACGTTTAGAAGACGCGACGCTGACACGACGAGTATTCCCTCGAGATATCCGAGAGGATTTTCTCGAACTTCTCGGAGGCATCCGTGCTTTCCGTTCTTTCCGGTTTTTGAAAATTCTGTAATTGTAGATATTCGTTGAGTGGCGGGTTGTTTTTTTCAAATTCCAATCCGGTCTTTTAACATTATGTAATAATCAACGTCGCGATTTTTCGTTCGAAGAATTAAAAGCGTTACCACTCTTCGGTAAAAAAAAAACTCGCCTAACGCGTATAAATTATATCTGTAACGTAAAATAGATTTTATTTACATACGGAAATGAATATTTGTCCGAACAATCAGCTGTCATAAATACCGGCACGTGGTCATAAAAACTACTATTTTTGAATTTTTCTTATCTCATTACGGGATGAGATAACGAAACGAGAAATAGCTTCAGACACCGAACGCGACTTAAGCGAAATAATCCGTGATTTTTTTTAAAACGGGACACCTAAATCGGTGTCTAAATACGTACATTTGGTGTCGGACGTTCGGTCTACGCTTGGCCCGATTCAATTTGAAAAGGTTTATTAAGTCACGCCGATACAAAAGCAAACGGTTAGGTTAAGTCGCGATAAAAACCTCGTCGTTTTCTCGCAACATTAATTCGGGCGTTTAGTATATTTGGAACTTGGTCGGGGATTCGGGCGTGGAACGGTAATCGTATTTTCGACCCGAAAACGATATGACGCGGGCGGACTCGCGCGTTCGAAAACGTTCGGTCCGTTCGGTTTCGTCCGTCCCGTAAACCGCGCAAATATACAGGTCGGTCGGTACACAAATTTACATGAGGGGGAGGGGACCATCAACGTTTCAGTTACGGTGCCGGTCGGTTAGGCGATATCCGTACGGGCGGCGCGATTTCGGGAAATTTCCGTCGTCGTTGTTTCGTTAGTCGGGGACGCGGATACGGATTTTGTTTATACGCGCGAAAAATTCTACCGAACATTTTCGGTCCAGCTATTTTCATAACCGTGCCAAGGACGTTTGTTTCGGTATATTCGCTGATACGTCTCTTCACCGCGTTTAACACGTACACTGTGTAATGACAAACACACACGCGCGCGCATATTCGTTTACGAAGTATAAAATAAAATGGTACGAAAAATAAAAACGCCGATTTTACGTTATATATATATAAACGTACGTACGTACATATTTTTCGCGCAGACGTTCGGTATTTCACCGAGTCGTACTTACACGCGCGCGCGTCGTTCTTTTGGCCGAGATATTTCGTCTAAATCCACACCGCGCACATTTCGTCCGACAACACGCCGTTTAATATTGTCGCTGCGCGCGTTATAACGTATATGTATATCGCTCCGTACGCTATATATATTATCGCCTCGTCCCGAAAGTGTGTACGTTCCGTCGTCGTCGTCCGGGCGCGCGCGACACTGCGATAATAATGTTACGCGCGTCGTTCGAGTGTTGAAAACAAAAACGAAAACACCGTTCGGGATAATAATAATGACGACGATTGTTATTATTAATCGAATAACGTGTAACGTAATAACGACGAAGGCCGCTGGGACGGGCTTTTGGCGCACGGCGGTTTTCGCGTCGTTAATAACGTGGCCCGAAGTCTGGCGCGGGGAAGCGAAACGCGTCTGTTCCGCCGTCTTCTTCTCGTTCCCTCCTTTCCCGGCCGATTTTCACACCGTCGCCGACATTCCCACTCGATCCGTCTTCGACAACGGTCCGGCTGGCACGTCCGCGGCAACCGTAACGGCCATTTCCGTTTTGTGTTTTTAATCGGCCGAAAGCGATTTTCCCTTTTTGTCGCTCTCGGCGTCGATAAATAATCATTTCCACGCGTTCCGGTTCCATCTCGTATCCCGATAATTGCGCCACGGCCCGACGCCGTGTATACTGGCCCGAAACCGAATCCGGCCGCAAATCGTTACGCGGCCCGCGCGCGCGTCGTCCTTTTTCCATTCGGCGTTTCGAAACGCTCCCGAATTCTAAATATCGGACGGCCGATAATTACCGTCGTCCGTAATATTAGAAATACGACGCGAGCTGGTCGCGGCTCTAACCGACGGGCACGAACGATTTCGTTTACTGAGCGAACTCGACGGCGGCCCACGTAGCGATAAGCGGTTGCGTACGAATAGTGGCGTGGCGCGGTCGGGCGATCGGCCCGCCGAACGAATAACGTACGCAATCGTAACGATATCGTCAAGGCAAAGTAAGGCGAACGGTGTGCGCGTAACTCGTCCGCGATACATTTTGTCGTTAATGACGCGGGCGCGCGTGACGCGCTCGCGGCCGAATAAGGTCAACAGCGGCCCGTCCAAAGTTGTCGTTTTACGTTGAAACGGGTCGACGACGGCCGCCGATATGACCGCGGACATCGTGCGCGCGGGCGGGTGGGTTGGGAGACGCGCGTACGGTCGATGCGAACTATAGATTGTACGACGAATATTATGTTACACAAACGCGGGTACCGACCAAGTTTTACGTAATGTCGTTGTTTTATAAAATACACGGCGCGGTAATTGGTCGTTTTCCCGTCTTCCTATACGGCGACGAAATCGGTAAAGCGCTCGCTAGCCGTTCACGACGAACGCGATAATTATTTCGATCGTCGACAACCCACCCCCACCGGTAGAAATAAATGGCGGCCGCCTCCCGCTAGCCGCCGATAATCACGATAATAACAGTCGAGCGTATCGTGACGCCCGTGAAACTCGTATTCGTTTGATTCCCGGATAAAAAGGAGCTCCGGCCGTACGTGCCAGAGATTTTCGGCGTTTCGATCGATTACCCGGGCGCGGTTATACGCCCCGGATTTTCGGAAGACACTAAGCGCTCGTACGTTTGGCACCGCCGATGGTTTAACGAATCATTTATATCGATCGCGTCCGTCACAACGTCCCGGTGTATTCCAGTTGTCGTCTCACCCCGACCGCGAGTACTATCCGTTCTATTTTCCGCCGAAAAATCCGCGCCTTTCGTCCACCATCCGACCGCGTCAACGCGCCCGTCGCGATCGCGCAATAATCTACGGACGTATTTCCCGTCCAAATACTATTCGTTCGCGGGCCGCGATACTCGTCCGCCGCCGTACTCGAACGTAAAACAATTACGGTTTCGGGCGAACAACGAGTTCTGGTACGGAAAAAAATCGACATTTTACGATAGCGGACGTATATAGAGGAGTACCCGAGACCGAGGATTCTTTCGTCGATTTCGCCACGGAACGACGCGAGTTTTGTTCCGTCCACATGTACGGCGTATTTTAGGAAAATTGGTAATAATCTTGGAAAAACACGAGTTGACCGTGAGAAAAGCCTCCCGAAACGTGCCGAACTAAAACGCCTCTAACGCGGACGCCGTTAAATAAATGTACGTGGAATTTCGCGGCCAAACGCGTCGTAAAACTCGTCGCGAATACTCCCGAGTTCCGCGTATCCTACTCGGGTCTATCCTGTCGGGCCGTTGTCAAAGTTGTCAAAGTTGTATGGGTGCTAGCCGAGCGGGTTTAAGCGGTGCCAAAAGTGTAGCGACGTTCCGCCGAGGGAAAATACCAAATTAAAAACGAAAAAACGCGTAACCGGATGGTCCGAGATCAAACGGTGAGATTTCGAGAACGCCGCTCCGATAAAGCGTAATATAAGAGACCTTGAGGGATTAAAAAAAAAATTTACATATTAAACAAATAATAATTATCGTCGACAATGATCTTAGGGCATAAATCAATTCCCGTCGAGTCGCTGTCGTGTCGTATAACAATTTGTTTGAAAAAGCGGCGCGAGCGCGTGTGCTCGTGGGTACAAGCACACTCGGAGAAAGGGAAAAAATTACGGCGCGCCGCCACATTTATATCCGAAATCGTTACCGGCTATATTTTTATCGCCTAGAGCATATAATACTGTTCGCGTGCGCTTAATACGCTATCGCGCCAGAGACCGTTTGTCTTTAAATTCGGAACAGAGAAATTACCGTCGATTTCGGTAATCGGATTTCGTTTGTTCGCCGCGTCGAGAAACTTAATAATAAATGAGACGGCGGTGATTTAGAATTTGTCTCGTGAGAACCGTTGTGCCCAATTGCGTCGCCTGTTGACGAAACAGTGGGAGCTAGTATGAAGAGACGAATATACAGCTCGAGCGCGTCGAAAATAGCGAAGGCACTAGTCGGATTTTGAAACGGATAACGATATCGGAACGAAATTTTTCGAGGGGGAAAATAATAACGGATTTCCGCGTAAACGGTAATTCGCGGCGGGTCTACGGAACGTCACTGTTAAATAATGACACGATTCGATCGTCGACGAGTAGTACGCGATCGGGAAAATAAAAAATATCGACGCGACCGGTCTCGCGGTTTACCCTCGCGAACGTCGTTCGTTTCGCGACTCTCAGACGTTTAGCGAACTCGGAAAATACGCGACCGGCCGTCGGGAATTCGTCTTAACGAACGTGCCAGATTCGCGTGTTTTCCAAGCGGTACCGACGATTTAACGAAAAAGTCGGTGACGTGTGGTGGGTCGTTCGGGCACCCGAAAACGTCGAAGACGGTTTTTTTTTCGATGGCTGAACGAGTGTTTCGGGTCTGCGGCCGGTAAATCAACGTTATTATTGTGTGTACTATCGACTACACTCGGAGAGCGAGTACGAAGAAAACGGCGTGAACGGCGGAAAAACGGCTCGTGGACCGAGATCATTTTGACCGTTTATGAAACGAAAGCGTCGAACGGGACGCGTGTTGGGCGAGTTGACGCTACGAAAACGGTAACGTTTCGAAGACGATGTGGAAATGGCAAGTTTTGGCCAACGGGGGATATGGCGAATGCCACGGGCGAGAAAAAATGTCGAAACCATAAACGATTCTCGATAAAAAGTTTTCACCGGCAAATGTCGGTTATTTAATAGCCGCATCTCGCCTACGGCGAAGGTACGAACGACACGAACGCGTAACGTCCGTTTCTTTCTCTTTTCGGAAAAAGAAACCGGGAACTTAGCACAAACCCCGCCGCGAAGGTATATATTTCACGTCAAAATTTTCGAAAGACGTATATTTCGATTTCAAGTTTTCGTTCGAAAATTATTTCGAATAATGGTTTACGGGCGCGTTTATAGTACATATATATGTATATATATGTGTGTGTGTGTGTGTGTGTGTGTGTGAGCATATTTGAAATCGACCGGTTCCGTAAAAATTTTGAGTTTTACCCATTCATATTCGTGTGAAATAATTATACCATAACCGCGCGCGTACCTATCTACTGACAACAACCGTAATAATATATTCTAATAGCGTATTGTTATTACGTTTTCTTTTTTATATATATAGTGGGCGAAAATCTGGTTTTCCGAGTAGAAAACCGTAGAGTTTTTTAGAGAACGGTTATATACATATGTATTAAAAAAAAACCCGACGCGTTTAAAAAATACGAAAAAAGAAATACGTTCGATTGTTACGATGATTTACGCGCGAGTCGTTTTTTACGCGGTTGACAACGGGCGCCGTTAAATATTTATTTTATTTAGGAAACCGACCGACGGCGACCGCGTAGGTGACCGGTAGAATTCGGTGGTTTTCGACGGAGAGAGAAAAAAACGATTTCACCTAGCAGCGCGTCTTCGACCGGAGTCTGCGTGTTCGGGAATCGCCTATTACGTTACTACGTACCAGACGGTTCGATACGAATTGTCGCGCGTTTCTCCCGCGGAATTTACGCGAGTGACACGTAAAACCGAAAAACGTCTCATGACGATCGATTCGTTCTCGGACAAACGTGGGCGTTGTATTCTATCCGGCATTTTCGCGTACGGAACGCGAGTGAAAGACGTTTATCGCCACGCGAAATCGGCCGGTAAAACGGAAACCGCGTCGCGTCCGTTAGTAAATTGAAAAGACCGTACCTAATCAAGTGTACCAATTGTCGTCGTCCAGTCGACGGAAACGGGCGCGCGTTTCATAAAATACGTTTCCAGAACGTTTAGCACACGCGCCCGCGAACGTTTGAAAAGCTCCGAAAAACGTTTAGGCGAATACTTTTACGGAATTCTCTCTTTATTTTTCTACGCTCTCGTGTATACGTATATATGTTTGTGTGTGCGCGTGGTTCTTCTAGGCAATAGACGTTGCTCACGGACTGAAGGCCGTTCAGTGGAAAGGCCCTCCATGTTTGTTTCGGATTCCGACACATGTGCGCGGCGACCCGCTTGCAACACCTTTCGCCGTTTCACACGGTCTTCTTCCTACATAAATAATCGCCCGCCGTAGTAAAATCCGTTCGTTTCGTCGAGAATCCCCCCCGTTCCTGGAAATAATAGTACGGACGGACGCTCGTACCGCGAAACGCGTAACTTATTTTCGGCCGTCCGTTTCGCTCAAACGTACTACACATTTCCGTTCTGTTCGGCGCGTCCGATCAATACGCCATTCCGTTTTAAGGCAATTACGGTATAACAAATATCGATACGTACCGTCGTCGCGTTCTTTTTTACGAAAGTGACGGGATAAACGCTTACGTCGGCCGTTTACCGAACAATTATTGTATTAAATTTGCGTTTTTGTTTTTCGTCGTAGATTATAATTTACATCGCACGAAACGTGTCGCGCCCGACGACGTAAATTGTCGTCACGAACGATTCGTACAGGTCTACGAACTACTACTATTCGGCGGACGGCGATCGCAAAATTATCGTTTCGCGGATGTCTAAATCCGTTCCGCGCGATGGCCGAATACAGTTCGTTTAACCGTTTTATCCGGAGGACAAACGCTCTCTAGTAAAATACGCGCGAACGACGCTCGTTTAAAATTTCGGCTTTTTTTTTACCAAGTTGTGACCGCTCAACAACTACTAACGACGGTAGCTACGTTTATTCGAATCGTTCGACGATTTTTATACGCGTCTTCTTTCCCGGAATTATCCGATTTCGCGCCCCGCCGAAACGTTCGGTTCGCGCCGTCTCGCCTACGGTTATTAAATATTAAACGCGCGCGCGTTCCGATATTTGCCGAGGAATCGTAACGGATTCGTTAGCGAAAATAACGAACGTCCGTTTCCGCGGGACGGAGGGCCGGTTCGGTTCTGGCGGCTGGTCGTTCGCCAAACACGCGAACGGATTCGGTACAGCGGTACGCGCGTGTACGCGTCGACGGCGGCGGCGGGTAAACCGATAAATCGTCGGAACAAACGCGCGTGTGTACAACCGTCTTCAATTAAACGGCGATCTCGCTCGCACCTAATAGCCGTCCGTCGCCGACACGTATTTCGCGTATAAATATCAGTTATCGCGCCTGCGCGTTTTGGAAGCGGTCCAAACGGTGCTCGCACGGGCTAGGTCGGTGACGCCGCGACGTACCGGGGGAGTAGAACGACGTACTGGAAAGTCGGTAACGTAAGTAAGGCGTAATGGCTCTACGCCGTAAACACTTGACCGCGAAACCGACGACGACGACGATGCACACGCGGAAACGGGACGTTCCGTCGGACTTTCCGAACAAATTGGAAAAACGGTACGAATTCGAGAAGGGCGCGACGCGCGCGCTTACGGGACAACGACGGCGTCACGGAAACGTTTGCCGGGCGCGCCGGAGTCCTAGCCGGTCGAATTTCACGAGCGCGCGATCGCGGCCGCGGGTTTTCATTCCGATTTGCGCACGTATAATACACTAAACCGCGAACGAAACGTTCGGCCGGTTATTATGGTTTTAACGGTTATCCGTAACGACGTATTGTGTTTCGCGTACGTAATTTTACGTACCGGAACGAGTACGGCGATTACGCGTCCCTCGACGCACGAACCGGGTACGATTCGCGCGTGATTATAGTAGTGAGAACAGTGTTGTTACGTCTCCGAAATCCGATAGGCGAAATACGAGTTCGAACGAAATTTTATTGAACCGTGTTACGTTTACCGGTACTTATTCCGGACCACATCGCGCGTCGTGTAAGTAACCGATTTTCCGTCGGCCGAACGCCGGGAGACGATCACCGTGCGCGCCGTGTTCGTTCGTTTTTAACGAAAAAGCTAAGCCCGGACGATCACCTGAAAATCGTACGGACCGGCGCTCGTCGGTTCGAAACCGCCGACC
Organism: Geopemphigus sp. TES_GeoC_2020; assembly: GCA_025469175.1. Classification (NCBI taxonomy): domain Eukaryota; kingdom Metazoa; phylum Arthropoda; class Insecta; order Hemiptera; family Aphididae; genus Geopemphigus; species Geopemphigus sp. TES_GeoC_2020. The sequence goes on from JAIPRN010000136.1 coordinate 39,306, forward strand.
GATTTGAACGGCCGACGGTGCGCTGATTCGCTGCCCGTTTCGGCGTTCAAACGAAACCGCCCGTCCCGTCGATTTCACTAAATCGCTCTGTTAATATACGTAAGTCGAGTGCCGTGTCCCGATCGACCGGTACACACTTTTGCGTACCGGATTTTCGACGTCGCCGTTCGCGCGTCCGAGAACGCAATTGGTATATTTGCGCGCGACATTCTCGTATCCCGACAATTACGTTACACGCAACGCGTCATGGTCACGTTTCGCGGATTTCGTCGTTAAGGTTTGTGTGTTTTTGTCGCAACCGGACGACCGGCAGTTGGAGAGGAGGAGTGTACGACATATCGCCAGAAAAATCGAATAATCTCTCCGAAAACGCACCCAATGTACTCGCACAGGTCGACACTCGAACACGTACTCGTATTCGTTTTGGAAACAAAACAAATAATATTGTACTTTGCCGGTTGCTTTTTTAGCGTTCTCGACCGTACGTCGATTTCGCAATTTCATCACGGTCGATAAAACTTTATTACGCGTGCCGGCGAAATACGCCGTTCGACGAACGTTAACTGCCAATCCGATTAGTGCGATATACGCGTGTGTCGTCGTTTTTGTTTTCTTTTTTTTTTTGAGATCGGAGGGAATCGCATTTTCGGAAACACGATAATTCCCGAGATTCGCGTTTAAACTGGACCACTTTTCGTTTCGATTCACTCACAATACTATTCTCGACTGCTTTAAAAAACCAAAAAAAAAAAAAAATACGAACGTTCGAAAACGCGTACACTCTTGGAATATTTAAAAACCGTCGTAGGACGATACTCTCACCCTCCTTGGGCGAGCTCCAGGGACACACACGTATAGCCACTTTTTCTTTGGATTTATCGAAAGTTCGGAAATACTTTTCGATATAATCTCGTCGCCAGACCGTATATCTTGATTAGTCGAATTCCGTCACGAAATGTCAATCACGCGTTCCGGAATTATTTCGCCCGTTAAGCGTACTTTACGGGTTTTCGAAATGGAATTTAATTTTGAAAAAACCGACGGTTCGACTGTAGACGTCACTACGACGAAAACGTATTCGCGCTCTTACACACCTCTGTACGACACTTTTGGCACAATATCAACGGCGTCGGAGGGTTTACGCTATTGCGATAATGGCGCGAACTTCCTAAAGATTTCCGTAGCGTTTACGTTACGTCGTTTTTACTTGTCCGCGTGTTATTCATTAGGTACCGAAAAACGAAAATCTTTATTCCGACGTGTTTCGCTTTTGCGTAAAATGCTACCGAGGTTCCGACGTTTTTTCGTTTGAATATTTATTATCGTGGCGGTACGTAACGTCGGCGCCAGACGCGAATCACAAAACCGTTGTTACCGTCCAGCGTTAATCCGTTATCAATTACGACGAGAGCAACATACACCGACCATCACAAAAACATCGGTCGTAAATTAAGTCGCGGAATGGGAAGTCCGAAGCGTCGCAGTCGGATAATATAAAATAAGGAAATTATTTATAAACGCCACCGATATACGAAGTCTTTGCGTTTAGGTTAAACGCTGTAAACACCAGGCACTCGAAGTCTCGCGTTCGTCGGAAATCGAACAGACGGGCGCCTAGGTCGTTTTACGAACCGGTACGTGCGTGTTTCGATATTTGTTTTTACGTACGATCGCGCGCCCGTTGTACATTCTAAAACCGAATACACTGCGCCGTCCGCGAACGTGCCGGACGAATTACGACGATTATTTTTCTATTTGTTTTTCGTAACCCAATGATAATTACGGCTAATTCGGTTAATAACGTCCACGCGAACGATTGAGAAAATATTTTTTTTTCTTCTAAAATAACGGTTTTAATTAGAGATTCGACCTCGTATTACCATAATGCGTGTACGTGTACACGCGTGGATCGATCGGCCGTCATAAACGAGCGTAATTATTCGAATTTCGTCCGTGCGACGGTCAGATATCGTCGGAATACCGAGCGTAACGGCCTCTAAGCGCGGCTTGTCCAAACGCTTGTGGGAATATGACAATATAAGCGGCTGGAAATCGATTATTGGCCGTACGGTAATTCTGTACGTAACGGAAACCGAATTTATCCAGGGAAAAGAGGAAAACGTTCTTCACGCTCCGCTGTATACAAACATTGAACCGATCGCGGACAGACGCTCGTTATTGTTTTGGCCGATGTGACTAATTATATTCATAACGATAATAACGATACGATTATTATTATTATATTATATACCGGGGACGAAAGCCGGCGGGCTTTCCGGAACGGTTTAATTCGTATGGAAAACGGATTCGTGACACGCGAGACGAGTACACAATACGGTCCTTTATCGAAAACGAAAGCTGAACAAAAAACGGACAGTTTCGATTCGAAAATCGATTTTGTTTTTTTTCATCTCTCTCCGCGTCGGTTTTGTCGCGAGCGCGTTGCCCGTCCGTCGCTTCGTCACCGCCCCGGGCGGCATTGTGATTTTCGAGGCGTGAAACGGAAAAAAAACGAAATTCGAAACGAAAAATTCTCTCATGGACGGTCCCGTCCAAAAGCCGATCACCGGTCCCCGGGCGAGGGGGTCACGCGACAATGGCCTTTACAAAATTACCTGTTCGAAACAAAACGAACGAGGACGCGACGTACAGAATAATTTAATATAATCGAAATATCTCGTTTCGGGAAACGATTTTATCGCCGTCACCGCGCCGGAGTCCTAGCGAAGGGGGCAACATAAAATGAAATTAAAAAACAAAACGAAATTCTGTGAAAAAAACCACTCCGGTCGACCCATAGACTGATTAGACACACACACGAAGAATATTACGCGTGCGTGTGTGTGTGTGTGTGTATTTGACGACCCAGGTCACGTGTTTTTTGTTCATACGTCAATGTATGTGTGTGAATCATACATGAAACGTTATGGACGATATCAATTGAAACCGGATCATGTTGCGGAAATGTCGACGACGTTACTCACGCTCTAGCACACACACACACACACACAAACATACGGCTGTTGCTTACATCAAACCGCACGGTTCACGATATCCCACTAAACGCAAGTATATTACGTCGTACGTTTTTTCGCGGTTTCGATAATATAATTAGTCGTCGCATATCGCCATACAACGGCGCGTAATAATGTCGGATTAAACGAGAGGGCCGCTATGGGTCCGCGGGGACCGGCGTAATTTCGAAAATTCTCCAGATAAATTTGTTTACGGACTGGGCCGACGACGACGTTTCAAAAGAGCCGTTTCGCCGTCAAATTAGGTACGGTCAATTTTCGGCCCCTTTATATTCCGACCGAAAGAGTTATTTTCACGCGCGCGTTTCCCCGCTAATTATACCCACCAACATGCGACGCCCGTTTATCGGAACGACGTGTAACAAATATCTTATGACTCGTCGTGCTCCGTGCCACGTACCCAGGCGTCTAACGATATTACGTCTAGTCAACTAACGCAGATACGTGTGGGGGGGGGCATGTGAGTCATATACTACGCTTTAATTGATAGAATAGTCCGGAGACGGCGAAATAATGACGCGCGTGCTTGTGGTGTTCATTTGCCCGACACGGTGTTTTTCGAGCGATTTACGAATGGCGTCCGAACAAAGTGTCCGCCTTAATTCTGAACAAGTCCGTCAAACGGAGAAAAATACGCGGACGAGAACTGCGCGCTCGTTCGTTCTGCCGTAACTAAATTCGGGTACTACGGACAACGCGACTCGAATCGACGTATTTATATTGGTTCGACGAACGTGTGGTCCAACGCACGACCGATTGAATGATTGAAACGAAGTAACGAATATTTGGCCGGAGAAACGAATAAGCGTAATCCCGTCGTAAACGACGGCGCGGAATATTTTTTCTCCTTAATCCCGAACGTGTACGTTTTAACATATTTCCATCGACTAGTCGTTAACGGCTAGTCTCCCGCCCCACACCAATGAGATGGACCCACAGGGTAAATTCGCTGTTCGCGAGTCTACATAAGGCAATATACCGAACAAATTTATTTCGTTCGGACGATCGATCCGGACGTTTAAATAATTTCACGACGTTGTTAATCAGCTTCGAACGTTGGCGTGTGTTATTTCGCGGGACAATATATACAGGTGTGTGTGTGTGTGTGTGTGTGTGTGTGTGTGTGTGTATACAAATCATAAATAACGGAGGAGAACGCGGTGAGTGAATTGTCGAGGTAAAATTTCGTCGTCAACTCCGACGGAAAAAAGGGTGAATAATAAAATACCGAAAAAACGTACACATAGACACGGGCGCGTTTACGTAATATATTATTTGAAAACAAAAGTTTCCAGTGAACATAAATAACGCGGCATATTCGAGCGTAGAAATGTGTTCGGAAATTTTCGCGCCAACCGACGGCGGCGGCGAAACGAATAAAATATCGTTTTCTCTCTCGTTTCTTCGCGTTTATTAATATTTTCCACTTTTACGCGTTCGCGTCCCGAGACGAACTGCTCGTATTCGTCGCCGCTCTATTTATTGCGTACGGGACGCGAGGGGAGACGAACGACACTTACGCGCATTTACCGGTGTCCGAAAAATGGTCGTAGAACCGCTGTCGCTTGTAAGGAAGGATGGGGAAAAGAACTGTAGACACTTCGACGTTATTTCACGGTTGGATTGTGCGCCTCTCCCCCCCCCCGAAATTGGAAAAGACGCAAAATTAACCGATTTTATACCTTTTACCCGTGAAGTGTTGGGCAATTTTTTCGAAAAAAAAAAAATCGCCTAATTTGCGCGCTTCCCGCGAAATCAAACCGGACACGGTCGTCGGCCATTTTGTCCGTAACTCGAATCGCCTTAACTCGGCGGACCGTAATGATTCGTGGATCGAGTATTTCGTTTCGTCGGCTTCGTATCGAATACGCGCGCGATCTTTCTAACACCCGAACGTTTCCTCTAAACGCGTTCAACGTGTTCGCTGATATTATTATTGTTCTAAATGTGAAGTGCGCGTACAGGACAGTCGTGGCGTGCCGACGTGTTTTCCGCGTTTCGTTTTTCGCTCCGCGTGTAATGTGATTTTGTGTCGGCAATTCTTTTCGGTTTTTTGAAAATTTGGTACCGGCCATTTCGTCTCAGAACGGTGAAAATTTTGGTATTGTCACAACAGGAAGATCAGACGTTTACCTTAGAAGTAACGAAAACCTTTTGCTACAACGGGATCAAGACGCTTGGTTTTAAAGTCGTATCTGCCGTTTATTTTACCGCGATTAGGCTTGTTCGATAAAGCTAACTTAAGTAGGGATTCCATTCGTGTTGAACGATTTCTTTCTTCCTCTTTTGGGAAGTTCTTTTCGTCTTTTGATCGTTTTGGCGGCTTCACGCTATCCGTGGTTTTTAGGTTTGTCTTGTTCAGTTAGGCTTGTTAGGCCCCTTAAAGTGTCGAATAGGATAAACCTTTTTTGGATAATTGTTGTAGTTTCGTAGTTTTTGGTTTTTAAATCGTGGAATTTCTCAATTTTTTTCACTGTATCTTGCTAGTTAATTTCTTGTTTACGCGTTGTTGTTATTGTCGTCGCTCGATTACCGGTTTTTCCAACCTATTTTTTCTATTAATAACCGCGCCAATATAATTTTTTCACATTTTTGTTACCTTACTTCATTTTCTCTTTTCATAAATAACGCTTGTTAGTAACCATGATCGTGTTAACCTTGGTTTAGGCCACGATCGTGGTTACCATAGAGTGTTCTATAACAGAAATAAAAGTAGTAAGACTGTAGTAGTAGTAAAAACGCGCGTAAATAATAAAAGTAAGATATCAATCGTAACTCACGTTCTATTCAAGTTAGGCTAAAAATAAGGAAAAATTTAAAGCTTAACCAAAGGCCGATTGGTCCGCTTTCTTCACCCAACCCATTGTTTTTCACCCCCCCCCCAAAAAAAAAAAAATTCTTTTTATTACTTCACTCTTTAATAACCGCGAACCGTCATCCTTTCTCGGGGTGGACGAGCGTGAACTGTCATCCAAGACAGTGTTACTGGATCAGAGCTGTTCGGTTGGCGGTCGCCGAGAGGGGGGGGCCGGAGTCGAGCGGCAACAAAAGGCGACGGACGGATTCGGCGGATTCTTTGGAAGGCGGAGCTCGTCTGGGTCTCTTTAAGAGGTTTACCGAGTACGGAAACAGACAACCGCGTTGTCATCACGAGTGAAAAGGAGAAGAAGAAAATGTCGGCTGGGGCCTTACGGTGAGCTCTTCGCATTGAAGGGTAGATACGACGATTTGTTTGCCGCGGTTCTCGAGGAAAATGCGGCACTCGGAGGAAAGCTTTCTGAAGCCAGCGTGAGAACGGTCCAAGCGGAAACTCGCGCTGTTAACGAGACACCGGTAGAAACGCGAACAGTGGTTTTGGATATGAAAATTGAGACTGTGGAAACCAGTCAAAAGGTCAAAGGCTAGAACAAGTAAATGTCCAGGGAAATGCGTAGCGCTAATAAAAAGCCGTGGAAATGGGCAATGAAACCCGGCAGGGAATCGTCTCTTGTTCTAAAAGTTATTTATCGCGGCCGCGCGTTTTCCGGAACGAGACGAATATCGTCCGCGGACGTTTGACACGCGATACACGGACGATTACGGATTTTCGATTTTGGGAATTGAAACAACGGGAACACTCGGTGTGCGTGAACGTGGCGACGTAACGGAGAGGAATTGCCCGGGCGCCCGCCGAACTTTGGCCCGGACGAAAGAAGAATAGTCCCGCGACCGTGTAAACGGTCACGTCGTTCGGAAACTCGGTCGGCTAGCCGTGTCGGACACAACGGCGACGGTATACGGACCGCGTGGTAATTATAGCGTTGCACGCGAATCTCTCTTATCGGCCGGCGCGCCGTGACATTTTTGGCGTTTCGCCGTTCACGGTTTCGACACGAAGTCGCGTAGCGTGATTGTAAAACGCGCGCGCCTGCGCACCGGTATACGTCGGAAACGTTCCGTGCTTACGAGATTCGAAATTGGTAGGGGACGAGGAGATGGAGAACCGCCTCGGGATAATCTTTTCGGGAAAAATACCCGCGATATTTTCGGGAAATCGTTTCGCCGTTGGCCGACCGCGTGACGGCTAGAACTAGACCGCTTATCGTGACCAACCCTCGCGTAGACGTATTTTCGATTTAGTCGCGCCGTCCCTTTAATATATATATATTTACGTTTTATCCAAATCCCGGACAAGGAACGATTAATCCCTCTACTTCGGACCTTGGGGACCCGGTCGGTGGATTGATCGTAGGCGAACAAAGTTTTCCCGGTTTGACGGGGCGGACTACGCACGAACGAAACGACCCTTGTTCGGACCTCCGCGCCGTCGCGATTCGAACGCGAATTCCGCGGACGTAAGTGTAACCCGCGCGCGGTTCACATTCGGACATCACCTCGCACGGGCCAATACGATCGAACCGGACGAATAGATTTTCGGCCGAACGACGTCGATCGTAAGTCCGGTGGGTGTGAAAGGGTTGGTTAGTTTCAGACCGCGGCGGTCCGGGCCGGCAGACGATTTAATTAAATCGCCGCGAAACAATCGCCCGCGCCCAGTTATTTTACCTGCGGACGGCGACTATAATTAAAAATATAACCTTTAACCGGCGAACGTCTGTGGCGGGCACGTTTTTATCGCGGATTCTCAGACACCGTAACTAATTAATAATTACGCAACGATATTCGTCATAATTTCGTTGCCATATTACGGTTTCGTATTTTACGTCCGTGCGTTCTGTGTATAGTTTCACTCCATCCACCACCACCAGCACTCTTCAGCCGCCCGACGTCTATATTTACATTCCCGTGTTCGCGTTAGATTCTCGAAAAATTGTAATTATATACCCGCCGCGGAATCCCGTCGAACCAACGACGATGCCTTACGCAATTCCCGCGCTTTTCATCGCCAATCCGTTACGTTCGGTTCGATTAATAAAAAACGGATCGTTTTCAAATCGACAATAGTTTTCGCGTTACCTTCGCGCGCGAAACGACAATAATAATAATAATATTACCGTCGAAGGACATACGTACATAAACATACGCGCGTATATATATATTAAAACGACGGCGAGGATTGGATTAGAGAATTCCGTACGCGTTTGGGGTCGCGCGTGCGGGGGGAAAAAATCGACGACGCGTCGTTTACGTTTCCCGTCCGGAGAGTGTCGAAAACCGATCGCGCGCGTATCTGGCGACGTGCGTATCCAAAAAATGATTAAGTCGAACGTCGCGCGCTCGGCCAAGTTTTAATTGAATCGTTTCGCGTTAATCAACGCCGCGACGACGCCGAGCGTCCTCCTGATTACGTTATAATATTTTCCCTTTTCCGTTCCGAACGACGCAATCAGCGAGCCACGCGACAAACAATTTGCACAATACGAATTGTTTAAACGCCGTTTTAATTAATTTTGTGTGTGTGTGTGTGTGTGTGTGTGTGTGTGTGTGTATGTGTGTGTGCGCGCGCGCGCGTCGGCACGTTGCGAAGTACACGCGCACGAGTGAACCGGACGGCAATAGTAATTGTAATTAGTCGTTATTATAATATTATCGTTGTTGAGCGACGACATTATCGAGTTTCGTTTTCGAAATTTCGAAACCTCGTCCACACCCTCACCGTCAAACCCTTATCGCGCGATCGCGTATTTCGTTAGTAGTTATCTTACATCGATAGGCGAACCGATGACTAGTTAAACGATAATTTTCGTCGAACTCTCCATTTCGGTCGTTCGACTTATTTCGTCGGCTACCTCGTATTCGTACGAAGCAACTCGATTGTTAATTAACGTCGTTATTCGATTTAGTTAGCCAACGTTAATGACGAATATTTGAACTTCGAAATTCGCTACGTTTAATTCGTAGGTATTATAAAATCGTCGGCGATTCGTACAAAGGCAACTAGTTTCGTACTGCACGCCCAACGGGATATTGACGATACTTGACCAAACTTCGTTCGTCACACATCGAATGGTAAAAAAAACGATTATTGGCTTTTTATTGTTGTCATCGTACGCCGGAAACCCGACGAAAACGAACGAAACTTAACCGTTTGTTTTGTTCACTGAGACGACAAGTCGACAACGTTTTTCGTTTACAACTTGGCGGAAAATATCGTTCGTTAACCGTTTTAGTTTTCCACCGGTCGAGCCGTAATTATTGATTCAATCCGACCTAATTTTTTCCATTAACTCGGTCACCTTTGACCGTTATTACGTCGATACGGTCGTTCCGACGAGTTCGTTGCCTAGTGCGAATGACCAACCCTCCTCTTCTCCCCACAAAAAAAAAATCGACCTCTCGTTATCTATTATAAACGTAAAGATATACCCGTGGCGTCCCGGGAAGGGGGGAAGGACAGGAGCGCAGCTGTGACGCGACCGTTTTTCGAACGCACGTAGTTTTCGGACCTGAGAATCGGTCGGAATCCGGCTTAGGATTACGGGTCGTCTTGTCGCCGTACTCGAATACGTTTTTCGTGTATGTAACGAGTTTCTAATTTGCATAAACCGCGCGGAAGAAAACGCGATAAATAATAATAATAATAATAACACCGTTATATATTCGTTGTCCGTATAAATTAACTCGGCGGTAGACGGACCGGCGCGCGATTTTTTTGCGCGAAATTTTTTTTAATAAACCACCGTCTCGCGTCACTGATATCGTAACGGCCGACCATCGACGATCAATTTCGTCCCGAGGTCCGTCAACGGCGACAATTTCTACATACAAATCGCCGAACCCAAAGTGGACGCGCTTTCAAACGCTAACGGTGACCTTTACGTCGCTCGCCGAACGACGTTTGGTGAAAAAACCACGGGACCGTCGTATCGGCTACTTAATCTCCGTATCGATTTGTAATCGAATAATAACGGCATTTTTTTCGTACGCGAACGCGATACGTAAATTACGATACCGTCAATCCGTTAGTGTTACCTAATGGTATTTTTTTTTTTTGGGGCCGAATAATTAATGGTCGCGATTGATAACGACGGTTCACCTCTCCCTCCCCTGTCTCCCCGTTATGGTGCAGCGTTACGACGACGAATTATAAAAAAATTCGATCCCGAACATTTTCCACGGGATTTCGGTGGCGGGACCGGCGCGTGAAATTGACGTCCGAAAATAAACGGCGACGAAATAGTAATCGTTCGATATCTACGCAACGGCTAAGTCGGTACGGAATATCGCCCAAATTTCGCGTACGAAAATGAACGCCGCGTATAGACCCGTACGCGTCGAAGTGCACGTACTACTACCGCGCGTTTTATCCGAAAACCGGCGGATTAGACGAAAACGTGCGGCCTAGAACGACGGCGAATTCCCCCGGAACGATAGCGCGTATTCGTGTTATTATTATTATTATTATTATTTACGCGCGATACGTTATTTGGCGTGACGCGAACGGAGAATAACGACGGCGACGGAACCGCATTCGCGCTAAGCACGCACAAAAACACGTGTTCCGTCGTACGTATAATATACGAGTTTGTCGGATTTACGATACGGCCAAAATGTCGCGTGACCGACCGTTGGACATTTTCGGATACTACGCCGTTGCGCTCGTCGGTCCGTCGATCGGTCGGCCGAGACCGAACCAATAATAATATATCGTATTCGGCTCGTATTTCGCTAAATTTACTACTACTACTACTACTACTATACGTACGACGCTCGTATAGTTCGCGTTGTCGTTATTCGGCTATCCGTTCGGGTTCGACGTCGACATTCGTCCACCGCGCTCCGTATCGAATCGCGTTATTTAGCCAAAATTGTCGTCGTCGCTAATCATCCCGTCGACGATTTAAAAACGGAATCCGTACGCGCTTACCAGGTCGTAATTAACGTCCCGACGTGTGCGCCAAGGAACAATCGGGTGTTTGGGCGTTTTTTCGAAAACTACGATTTCGTCGACGGTTGGGGTTGTCACGTGAACAAAACGTTTCAAGGTACGTAGAACGATCGGTTGTAACGGCGATCGAAAACGGATGTGGCGTCGGTGGATGAAATAATTGTAACTAACCACGGGACGTGGACGGCACGTGTGCGGAGCAATAGGGGAATGTTTTTGGCCGCGCGAAAAATATATGTCGGGGCTGACGTCGAAACAGGTTCGTCACGCGATTCGTCGAATCGGTCGCCGACGTTAACGTGAACAGAAAACGACGAACGTTTAACGCGAAAATACGTCGCCGAGGGTACCCGCGCGTCGTACGATGGTCGTAACCGCGTTACCGAGAACATCGATGGGTTACGACCGCGATAATTCGGCGGCGTTCCGACCGTCGAAACGTTTCCGGGACGACGACGATATTTTCGAGATCACCGACGACGACGGTGTGGTTTTCCTCTTATTTCCGAAACGCGGCCACATACGGCGTTTACAATAATAATAATAATAATAATAACAACGAAATACGTCGAGCGCACCAAGAGAGACCGTATACGCCTCCAACACGCGTTTTCGTGGCTGCATCATCGCACACACACACACACACACACACACACACACAAGCACACAAGAATTACCCGATGTTACCTGCGCGACGTGTGATGCCTGTAAGAATATAATAGAAGGCGTACGGTGCGGCAACGTCGCAACCCAAAAACGTATAAAACACGTACGTGTAAGCCTATACGAAGATATTATATAAATATATATATATATATATATATATATATATTATAAGATCGTGGCGGCGGCGGCGAGACGATGACGATGGAGGGGTGAGGAAAAAAAGGGTCCTCGAGCCGAGGTTTTTACGACCGACGAGGGGTCCGGCTCGGCATGTGGTCCCAGAGACCCGAATATAATATATATATACGCGTACGAACTCGATACTGTATAATACCTCTTCCCTCGTTCCTTCCACATCACGGTACCGGCGGTCCGTAGCCGCCTCCACCTGATGAAGGCTACACACACACACAGTTGTAATACTCGTTTACTATATACATATATATATATATGTGTGTGTGTGTGTGTGTGTGTGTACACACATGAGGCGATATCGGGGCAGATGGCGGCGTCGGCGTGTAGGGAAACGGTATATAATAACAATAATTACCAGTCACGTATTATTTAAGTGCAACCGGTCCGTCGCCGCAGCCCGAGACCCGGTTTGGCATGTGCGTCAGACTTGACCTGTGCTAATGAGTTTCGTCAATCCCCCCCAATATCACACACACACACACACATACGTCCGGGCCGAAAACGTACGTCCGCTCCGAAAGATCGAATCCGTCGGCGGAGATACGAAACCGCCGGAATCTTTTTTTCGTCTCGGCGCGTGATAATAAAGTTTTACCGTACATACATTTCGACCGGTTCGGGACAAGTCTCGTAACCTTACGCGTTTTTCACAAATAGTATCGACTCCCCGGTATTATCCGGTCGCGTTCGCGTACTGTTCGCCGACGAGTATAACACCGGAGGCAAAATTGTAATCCTCTTCCCGGTTAGGTTCGCCACTCGTTCGTTGGCCGTGCGAGAAATAAACGTCACGACGGCGTCGTCGTAATCGATTATGCCGTCAACGAGCCTAGGCGTAATATGATTACGTTATTACCGGCCGAATCGTTGTTGTAGCGGACCTTTGCCAAACGGCGTCGTGCGTGCGTGGATGTTTCCACGATTTCGTACCGAAACCGACACATTGTTGACCGTTATGAACCGCAATACGTCCTCTTTAACATTATTACGACCAATATGTCGAATTAGGTTTGTTTTCTTAAAAAACGAACCGTATTGGGTAATATTTCGATTTTAGAACGGTTTTATTATTTTTTACTTCGAAACGAAATACGGAAACCATTTTCTAGCGTCGAAAAAGCGTTCTTCGCGTTCGTACGCCACACTGTAATTTGGCTGATAATCGGATAAGATTGGAACGTTCGCGAACTCCGTTCTATGGCCCGGCTTCGAGTCGTTCGAGTTTTCGACAAAATCACGAGGTCTGGGACCGTTTTTTCGCACTGGCGCGCGAATTACGAAAACACGAACGAAACAGTATCGCCGCGGTTGTTACGCGGGCACCACCGACACGCGTTTACGGAGTGTGACGCGCCAATGATGACGTAAAAATCGAAATACGATGGCGAATTTTTCCATCCCCGCGAGTTGAGGGAGGAAGGGAACGGTGGTGGTTATGAACTACGTCAATCGTCGATCGAACATTTTTTTTAAAAATTACATTTGCGCGAATACGCCGGGGCGGTACGTCTCGCGTAAGGGCCGTGTTCGTTTTCCGGGGAAACTCGTTCGGTTAAATTCTATTAGCGACGAAAACCGGCGGGCGCGTATTCGTACAATACGGAAATTCTGCGAAAAATTTGTCCCTTTGTTTCAATCAACTCGGTGGGTTTCGATATAAATCTCTATATATATACGTCGCGCCCGGCGCGATATTACTTTCTCGTATTTCCCGTCGGAAACCTTCTGTTTTTGTGTTCCGTTCGGTGTCATTGTCGCGGCGCGACAATAATACGCGCGTTCAAAGGAAGTGGAAGCGAACGAAAAAAAAACAAAAAAATAATAACAATAATAGGCGAAAAATAACGGAACCGTCACCCCCCCCCCACAAACCACTATCCCACCGGTGCGTGTACGTGAAGTTCGCTAGAATACGCGCAAGGGTTATATACGGGTTCCGTTTTAATTAAAACGTCCCGGGCCCGTTACACGAAAGTTACCATTTTACACGCCGCTGGCGAAACGACGCGACGACCAATTAGGCGGGCCTCTCGTTGTTTTCGGTCTTTCCCCGGCCGTTCGTTTATTACACACACCGTAATCGGTCGACAGCGGCGCGTCCCTTACAAGACAATTTCCCTAATAATCGACTTAATCGTTCGGCCCGTCCGACGGCGGCGCGCGTCCTTACGCATATCGTCAGTAGTTCGTAATCAACGACAGCTTTCCATAGGCGCCTATTTCGTTTTCACCGCAATTTCGTTACCGAATTGGGTTGGTCGCGTCTACGGAACGAGGCATGGACAGGGGTGGAGCGCGAGTAAAACGGTGTTCGGAGGTTCTTACGGACACGCGAAACAGGAGAATTTCGCGGCGGACGTTCGTTATTCATGGTAAAGCGGATAAACGTAATTCGATTAATCGTATCGTTTTTAGGAACGCGCGCGCGAATCATTAAGCTCTCCGGCGTTTTTACGCGGTTCGTTTGTTGAACGGCCGGCGGAGATGTTCCGGAGAGAAAAACAGATCACGGACGGGAGACCACAACAAATGGCGAGACATCGAAGCCGATAAATCGATACGTAAACGTGACCGACATTATCCTACGAGTCCGGCGAAGTGGTTGTGTCCGGGGGAGGTTAGGTTAGAATTCGTAACGGCATCGGTACGTAAATTTCGCCATCGTCTATTATCCGAAAGGCTTTCGTTTGCCCGGTACGTTTTCGGTGGAAAATACGTATACGGTATAGCGTGACGCGGTTAACATACGCGAATCGAATAAACGCGCGTCCGTTCTTACGAATCTATCGAAACAATAATAATAATACTAGCGGGGAAAAGTATACGACGACAATATTGTTGCGTGCGTACGGGGTGAGAATCGTATATTGTATATATATATATACACATACCGAAGAGATGGATGTACGCGGCGATGACGTTAAATGATTAATGGCCATATTATCGTCGTCCACGGACGATTCCGAGAAGATATCGCGATTATTATTTTCGTTATTATCATTTTTTTAGAATATAACGATCGTAAAATACCGAAACTGAACGTCGTGGCGTTTTCGTAATGAACGCGAAAACGCAATATATATGTAAGAGAACGAAAAAGTACAATATATTTGGAACGGAACAGAGAAAAAGAGTGAGAGAGTGCGAGAGAGACGATCGAAAAACTTTCTATATACACCCGTTTATTTATTTTTTTTTCGGTATATTTAATGGTTTTAATGCAACGGACGTTATTCGTCGGAGTTATTTTTAATTAATTGTTTTATTGTACCTCGGTTCGTTCTCGCGGCTCGGCCATTAGCGGTTTATATATTAATATATATATATATTAATATATTTGCGCGTATTATATACGTTCTGTTCTACACTTAATAATATTTTTTAGAATTATCGTGTGCCGGTGCGTTTTCGTTTTTTATTGCGAGTTCACACTATACGAATATTATAGTTGGGGGAGGGAGCGAATAATAATAAATATAGAGCGCGAAAACGAAAACCGAGTTCGCGTTTTTTAATTATACTATCGACAAACGAATAAAACGCGCTTCGTCGGTACGGTCGTCTTTTTTTTATTGTAAAAAACCGATGCGTCCAGGAACGTACACCGGAAACGATCGAGGCGGCCGCACCGGGCGCGTAATTTGTATTTCTCGAGGTAGTTGATCGCTCCGGGTGGCTACGAAAGAATGGAACACCGACGAGCGAGAACGCGCTAAACGAAACCCGCGTATTCGAACGCGACGGCGGTACGGTTAAGGACGGGAAATCGCGTCGTTCGAACGGATTCGGCGACGCGCGACGGGAATTCCTGTGTCGGCAAATTGATTTTCCGTCCGATCGGTTCACGTTCGATCCCGATTGACGTCTCTCCCCCGTAAACGCAGCGGTCACCAGACTGAGCCGGTCACCGCCACCGCGCCGGTGGACGTTTACGACGAGCGTGGACGCCGTCGGCCTCCGCAGTAATGGCGAACGGGACGCGCGTCGATCACATTATACCACGCACGTAATTCGGACCGTTTCCAACCAAACCTTCGTTCCGTTGCGCGTCGGGGCGAAAATATTTCACGAACACGTTAAATTCCCCCAGCCTGTTTTTTAATTCGGCGTCGTAATTACCGTCGGGCGCGCGGGTAAACGGTCGATAGCCCGCCGTTAGTAATCGTTTCGGTATTTACGCGGGCTCGATCGAACGGACCCGTTCGCGTTCGAACAACGAACGTATCGAATACTTCCGAGGGAACCGGTGACGAGCAGCATGGGGCGTACAATTGGAACAATCGTTGTGTCCGCCGCGAAACAAGCGCGCGTCGTCTGCGCCATTTTCACGAAAGTAAATTATATTCGAGACTTCGCGATTTCCAAAAAAATATTATTATTAGCGTTCGTTTAATCGTCCGGTTGTACGACGGGATTTTCCGGCCCGTACGCGACCGTAATTACGTTTTCGACTCGCGCGTGTATATTTCCCTTCTCGGCGAACCACCCGCGGTCGTCGTCGTTCACTCGTTCGGCATTAACGATGTACGAACGAAAAAACGCGACTCGTTTCGTCCACCCCAATCCCCTCGGCGAACCGAAAACACCGACTACATTTTGTCCTCCCCCATCGGCTCGTTCGACGGTTTAATATTATAACGAGCAATCCCCGTGGAAAACTTCTCGCGTAATGCGCGCGCGCGCGTTTCGTGACGTATACAAATTGTGTATACGCGTCCGTCCGTGCGCGTATAAACTTGAACGGCGGCGATTAATTAAGCGGGACGAAATGATTACGACGCGAAATTATGGCCAAAAGGTGGGTACATAGCGCGGTTCGTTCGCCATAAAACTCGATTTATTCGAAAATCGTATCGCGTATTCTTTATTTCTCGTTCTTATTATAACGCTACCGATTTTAGAAAACGTCGAAAATTCGACACGTACGACGTCAGTAAAATGAAAAACGCCGATATCGCGTACGCGTCGCCTGTTATCGTTGTATATTGTTAACGCGGAATAATATCAATTTGTCTCCGCGACGGTACTCGTCAAGTACGATTGACGGTTATCTACGATTTTTTTGGTTTCGCCAACATGTCGGTTTAGCGTGGTGAACGATAGCTTCGACTCGAACGATATCGGGTAAATAACTCGGGGCTTGTTTCGTATTAATATAACGTTGTCGATGGCGTTGAATCGTTCCGAACGAATGTATTTGAGACGTTCCGACGTGTGACCAATCGACATCTTTAATACCGACGTATTCGTCGGAAATAACGTTATACCAACGCTGGTAAAACATCGTCGTCGTTATATTAACGATTTAGGTAGCGATTTTCGAAGTAAGTAGCAAACTTGTAATATTCCGCACGCAAACACGCGCGCGAATATTTATTTGGCCACGTTACGTATATATCATCGGGAGACGTTGGTTCATATTATATATATATATATATATATTGGACGGTTACCAAAAAAAAAAAAAAAAATGAAAATTGTAGTGTCTTTTCAAAGAAACTTCGTTGTCGAAACACGCACGCATTAGAAAAATACACGACACCGCAATATTTCATAAACTAATGTGTTTGTACGTCCTTAAAAACGTTTTAAATCTAAATTGTACACACGCGCACACTCGTTCGGTGCGCGAGGGTGTGTGTGTGTGTGTGTGTGTGTGTATACGCATGCGTGTGTTTGTGTGTATGATTTTGGTTGTCGGGGCGAGTTGAGACGCATAAGAGCAACGTAAACAAAAATCGTCTCGAGGGGCGAGATGATGGGACGGAGTAGAAAGAGAGAGAAAGAAAACAAGAATGCTCTAAGAGGGATGATGGAACAGATGTTTCGGGCTGCGATATACGTACACGTCAACGTTTCTTCTCCGAACGGTGAGGCGGTGCGTGGTATGTGCGCCAAATCGCGCGTTTCGTAACGAAAAATTGTTCGTCCCGCTTATTTATTTTGTACGCCGGAGTTCTTCTCGTCCCAAGTGTTTTCACGGTACGAAATCCGTACTTACCGCTACAAATGCGCCGGACGGACGGTCGTCGAAAACGAAAAATCGCCCGGTATCGGTTGCGTTCGGCGCCGATTATTGTCTACGCGCCACAGCGACGACTTCGCGTCGGGTTATTCGTGGTTTCTCGGGTGGCTTCGGTACACTACCGGCCGTGCGGAACAACGACAACCGCTTGCGGCAGTGCCCGCCGGCGCGGCGTAAACACGGTTAACCCGGAGTCACGTTGTAAATCGAATACGCCCAAAACGAGTCAGCTGTACCCAACACGCGGCGATAATCTTCGGGATATATAAAAAGAAACCGGATTTCCTCGCGCGACGGGGTAAACACGTTATTTCCAGTCGGGGCGAGAACAATTAATCGTTTATTTGTCCTCGCTTTCAGGGCGGGTCTTTCTCGTTAGCGGTTTCCATTTCACGTTTCCACTAAATAACGCGTTTCTCTTTCCTACGTAGTTTCCGTCTTTTCACGTACCGGCCCGAATACTCGAATTAGGATAACGACGCGGCAATTGTTTTCGGCGTACCAAAAACGAAAATGTCGTTTGTATTACGGGACGAAACAAATTTCGGATCGGTAACATCGGTAACGTATGCGCGGGAACTATATCCGAACGATTCCAAATACCCGGGCGAACCGCGTTTAATATACGACCCAATAACCAGGTATCGTACGAGTTTATCGATATTTATCGGGCGAATAATAATTCTCGTCGTGTTCCGACGTTCGTTACTCCCGTGGTTGTATTTTCCCGACGTAATATAATACGGCGTTTGCAGTCGTCGACCGTTCAATAACCGAACGAAACAAAAATACCGTACGTACGTTACGAAAAGAAGAAACGAGAAAAACGTCCGTATTTGGCGTCGGTACGGTTAGGTACGAACCGGTGCCCAACGATATGCTATCGCGGAGTACAACGGTATAAGAACTTCGACGCGTTTCGCGGTTCGAACGTCATCTCATCCGAGACGATTGACGGCTAAACGAAAATTGTTCGATTAAATTCGTTACAAGGCCGCGTGGAAAATAAACGGAACCGTCGTCGAACGTAGAGAACGCAATGAAAACCGGTGGAGCGTTTGGATACGTTTCGTCGCCGTCTGTTGATATCGCACGGTCCACTCGAACCTCGTGTCGTCGACCGTGTAATTATAAATCGTTCTCGAAAAGCAATTAGCGTGTAAAAATGCGTACGTAATATAGTACCGTGTAGTCGCGCGTGTGTTCGAAAGAATACGAAAAATACGCGCCGATCGGGACCGTAATTGTTCGTATTGTTCGCGGCGGTGCACGCGCGTTTGTAACGTTCCGTTGGCCGCCGGGAAACGTCCCCGGGCGTGTGCGTTAATCGCCGACCGAAAACGCGGACGAGCCGCCAAAGTCGTTCGGCCGCCGCCCGTTGTTTGGTCAAATATTTCGGACCGATTTGCGGGTCGGGCCCGCCACTGTCGCCCTCGGCCGATTCCCGAACGGACGACGACACTTTCGGGACGGAAATAATAAACACGCCCGAGAACCAAACATCCGGTAATCCGGACGGAGCGCCGCGAACGCCTTTTAACGTCCGCCCGCGTGTACATATGTAACCTCCTCGTCTATTGTCTACACGCGCCAAAGCCGTTGGAAATTCGGCGTCGCCGTTACCGTTCGACGGGTACGCGAAATTCGTTTTTACGGAATCGATCGCGTCCCGACGAACGTGCACTTTGTGTTCCGTAAACATGTACACGACGACTTGATAATTCGAGTCGCGCACGAGTCGAACGTGGGAAAATCGCGCTGATCAAAGTGTTCTCGTTCAAATATTTACGCTCGTACGGGACGCGTATCACGCGCGTAGCGTACGCGTTATATACGCGTCGCGTAATAATTGTTTTATAACGACGGGAATGTACTTTATTTGGGAAACGGATTTTACAATCGAAACCCGATAATTGTCGCGTCCGACGGCCGAAATAACGGCGTGACGCGTCTAATTATTGTGCTATAGGACGCGCGTATCAATTGTGTCAACAGCGTCGACCGTCGTCGGTTCGGCGATAACCGAACGAAACGCACGCGGGAGTCGGAGCCTATACGGCACGTAGACGCGGGCGCGCGCCCGCGCTCGTCGAACGGACAAATAGCCGAAACGATACCGTTACGAATACGCGCGCGGTTTCGATCGTTGCCGGACGAAGCGAACGCGCAACGTTTTCGAAAATAGCCGCGATCGTTCACGTCAATACGTCCGTGACGTAACGTCGCGAAATGAAACCTAGTCGAATCGCGGACGTACTCGGTTTTCGCGCCCCGTTTTGTGTTTAAGGAAGGGTTTATCGCGCCGTACGATGTATTTCGACCGTATTTGGGAAAAAGTCGAAACCCGAGCGTTTCGAACAACTACGAAACGTAACAAACAACGAGGGTTAGGAATCGTTTTAGCGGACACTCCGAATATCGGACAATAACGCCGTCCGACCAAAAACGTTCGAACCACGCACCCCACGGCGCCCGCGTTACCGTTTTTCTATCGCGGTCGTCCTTGATTTTAAACCGCGCGCCAAATACGTTTCAATGGTCCGTGTCCACGTGGAACGCGCGACATCGAAAAACGACGTTCGGAAATCGAATAAAAAGTTTTCTCGTCTGTTTGTTACACACACCCTTTGACGAGCGCCGCGCGAGTACCTCACCACCATATATCCCCCTCGCGGAAATATTCGGGCCCGACTACGGCAGACGCGCGAATGTTTAACAGATGGCGCGGGCCGCATAATTAATTAGTCTCGCGACGTTTTCGTAATTATATTCACCGTGATGATTGACACCTATTCCGTATTCATATCCCTTCCGAGTACAAATAATCTTTCCATTTTTTACTACATATTACTCGAGTGACGCGTGATTTCGGCTTTTTACCCTAATACGTTAATTATCCACTTAAACGGTACACGATTCGCTATATATTGTCGTGAGAAAGTCGTCGTTGTTGAACATAGGGAAAAAGTCGAATACCTATACGATAAAAAAAATCGAAAACTTCGTACGAACGTTGTTTTGTTTTTTTTATTAATCATAAATAAAACGATATCGACTTTTTTCACGGCGTTTTTAAACTTCTCAAAAGCCAAATTGTTCGATTCCATTCTTTTCAACGTTCGTGCAACGTTATATATTAATTTCAGACGATTTTACGATATTTTATTCGGCGACTTGCTTAGCGATCGAATACGATCGTATGTAGATAAACACGTTTCCTAACTTAGAAAATATTCCGATACGTCAAATTATTACAAAATGGAATTTGAAACGCTCACGGTACTTATTTTAGTACTATACAAATAGGAATATATAAATACAACGAAATTATTGATTAAATTTCGAAATAAGTCGAAGAAATTACATTTTCGATAATTTCCCGATTTTTGAAGTTTGAAAGTCAATAACGTTTGAAATTCGACGACCGGCGGTTCGTAAATTTAATTCGACACGCGACGACGGTAGTCTTTCAAATTTAAAACGAATTAAACCTAAATTTTAGTCTTGCCGTTTATTACGGCCACGAAGGTGATCAAAATTATTCGAAGAGTATACCGTGACTCGAGTAGTACTACGTAATCGGTTTTGGTGTCAAGTGTTGTTTACTTTTCGGGATTATTGTCCTCGGCGTTATAACGAAAAATAAGAACGATATTATCGTCAATTTACGCGCGAAATAACGGATCGTGTCGCGACAATTTACACAATTACCACGAACATTCGGTGGAAAACGATCGTGCGAACTTAAGTAGAGCGATTTCGGAACTTCCTACCCGACACCGTCAATGAAAAAAGCGTACGGTCGATAATTAAGGCCGGCAAAAATTTGTCGTCGTGCGCGCGACTCTTCCGCGCCCAAATTCCGTTCATTAAGTTACGCGTGTGCGACCACTAACACGTACTATTATCAGTTACGACTACTACTACGACTAATACTACTACCATTACCACTACCGCGGTACTAACCGCGATAATATCGCGTAAACCTCGGGCGTAATGGATAAGTTTACGGTTTTAATGTTTTTTGACGAAATTTCGGTTTGGAAAAAGCTTAAGCGTTCGTTCCGCGTCTCGGCCGGCGAAATCGTATTAAACTTTAACGGCGCGACGAAAACGTAGAGAAAGCGAGACGAAAACAGAGGGAAAAAAACGGAAAACAAAAGGGCGTGAACGTACGTATTAGATATATATATATATATACGGGCGTTTATCCGTCGTAAGACGTCGGCGGTGCGCGGTTTCGGTAATTTCGTTGGCGGTGTATTTTACGCGGGCTTTAAAATTAAACTCCGAACGAAATTAAAGACTAAATAAATAATCGTTATACAGCGCGAAAATTACGATAGTAGGCGCGCACACATATATACGCGTGTGTACATACGTTTTATTATAATTTATAAACGTGTAACGGTTGCCGGCGGCCACGTACAATACGTTTTCGTTACGAGGACGGGATTTTAGCGCTCGCCGATCGTGAATTC
This sequence comes from Geopemphigus sp. TES_GeoC_2020, assembly GCA_025469175.1. Taxonomy (NCBI): domain Eukaryota; kingdom Metazoa; phylum Arthropoda; class Insecta; order Hemiptera; family Aphididae; genus Geopemphigus; species Geopemphigus sp. TES_GeoC_2020. The sequence goes on from JAIPRN010000136.1 coordinate 61,536, forward strand.
TTAATTTCGTTATTTTTTTTATCGATTTTAGCGCGCGCGAAAACGCGACACGCTCGCTGTCCGCGGCCGTACGACCGGCCGTTTTTTTTTTTTAAATAATTTTCGACGACGGAATAAAAACGGACCGTACGCGTTGCTGACCGACGCTCTATCCGTTTTAAAACCAACGGACCCGGCAGAGTGTGACGGGCGACTGCTAAACGAGTGTACGTTTCCAATTCCGAACGCTTTAAATAGCGCGAAAACTCCGGCACGCCGTTCGCCGTCGCCGTTTTCGGATATGACCGACAGTCAACGAGTACGTCTCCGGGGTAACGAATACTGCGTATCAAGTACACGCTCGATTCGTCATCGAAATATGGCGCGTGTCGTCCGAACGGTCGCCGCGCGATATAATACACCGTATCTACCAATGTTCGTTTCCACTCGAACGTTTTACGAACGTTCCTGCCCATTTATGGGTCATCATCGTACGCGATATTATTGTAATTAGCCGTTTCGATCGAGCACTCTATAAATGTACCGTTTTTAAGAACACGCGCTCGTCGTCGTCATACATATATATATATATATATATATATATATAGTTCTGACGTCCAAATCGCGAATTTCGTACGCGTACAAATGTTAAATCGCTGTTATCTCGTCACGCGGTTTTCGTTTTGTTTTTAATTAAAACGTAAACAATGGTCGCGCGCGCGCGACGACGAATTTTTATCGAAGACCGAAAATAAAAAAAAAAAACACAAACAAATATAGCCGGAGACAATACTCGCGTTTATTTGTCTTATCGGAAAACGAAACGCAACGTTATTATGTAACGCGCGTTCTTCGAAAACCTATTGTTAAAACGGTTATTATATTGTAATTATCATCGTCGTCGTCGTTACCGATCCAAGGACGCTCGTCCCGAACGTATTTAACCAAACTTGTACGGTTTTTCGACGAATATATTACGTAACGTTTCCGTCCGTCAAATTTGGTCCACATAAAGACACCCCTCCCCGCCGCTGCCCCTGAAACGGCCCCATCTACCGTAACGTACGCGCGTTCCATTTAATATTCTTTTTTCGCGTTCCCAATCAACTTACCCGTTCGTCTACGATCGGCCGGATTATATAATCGTACTGTAAATACGTACTTCCGTCTCTGTCCGATTGTACGGTTTACACGTTCCCGTCGGCGAATCCCCGCGATAATCTCGTTCGTGTGAGGTCCGCGGACGTCTGTGACGCACGCCCGTCCGCCATATTGTTACCGTATTTTAATAATCTGACGGCGGACCGACTACATTTTATTGTTGAGACTTTTGTTACTTTTGTCGAGACGATACATTCACGAAACGACGGACTAATAATCACGCGCTCGTTCGCGTGTACGACGTCCCCGGTCTCGTAGCGGACAATTTCGACACGTATCGAACGAACGGAAAAATTACGGACTATTTCGCTATTGTTTTTTCGTCGCCCACGATACAACTCCGAACAAATCGGTACGAAATTTCGATATCGCGCCGCTGTACGAATACGGAACTTCCTATTTCGTGTTCGTTTCGTTTAGTATTCGACGTAGCGGCCGAAATCGGGCGACCCGTCGTTATTTAGTCCGCCGGATAATCGCCGCGTTTAAAACGGATAATTGACCATGGAAAAAATACCGGTTTCGGGCGGCCCGAACGCGCGTATATGAAACGATCGTCGAATAAATAATACGCGTTATCCGTTAATCCTATTAGCGACGATAATTAATCGTCCGGCGGTTAATTCGTCAATCGTACACGACGTGTCGGGTTAAGTTACACCTGTAGGTATAATTCGATTTTCGTATCTTTCCGTCAATCGATAAGAATCGTTCGTTAGAGAGTAAAAGACTTTTCTAACCTAATCTTCATCCCTCGACCTTACCCCGCCGTCGTTATTACGCCATTGCGCGTCGCTATATGAAATTGAGACGCGTTTGTTGTTGTTTTTGAATCGCACGATTCCTTTGGGGGCCACCGCCGCGTCCGATTTTAACCGCAAGAATATTGTCGTCGTCGACGCGCGTTCCGTGTACGGCGTTGATTGATTGACGCGAACGCGATATCCGCCAGCTATTAAGCCCGTTTTTGGTGGACGTCCAAAGAATATATATATATTTATAAGCGAGAAGCGAAACCGGGAAGGGAAAAAAAGCATACACGCACGAAACGCGAAGAAAAAGGAGTTTTAACCACGCTAACGCAATCGGGCGAATAGCCAGTACGTATAGCGTAGCGCGACGTCGGTAGAATTGAGCCGTCGTTGCCCGCGCAGTATATCGCCTCCTAAGCCCGCGCAAAGCCAAAGCCATCGGACAAAAATGTCCCGCGGGAATGTTATTCTCGTCTAATGAACTTTCGTTTCGAAAAACGTCGAACGTTTACAGATCGAGCGTGCGAATGGGTGGATGGGGTCGGGCCGAGTGTTTGTTCGGTTATAAAAAAGAAAAGCGAAAAATTCGTCGGTTCTCCGAGGAAATTCGACACGTCGGCGATTTATTTTCCGTCGCTCCGAGCCGCCGCCGTGATCCAAAAACACGCCGATGGAGTTCGGATATCGCGTGTTTTCGCGACGCGCCAACGATTTCCCCTCCGAAACCGCCGGCGAATCGAATATTTTTATTTGGACAATAACCGTCCCCCGTTTACGTATCCGAGTTGGTTTTTATTTATAATTCGCGTCCCGGACGGCATTTCTCGGTCCGCTCGTCGATGCGGCCGGTCCCTTTTACCGGGCACGTATACGAAAGCACCGACTTTCGTTTATCGTACGCCGGATTACGGTTATTAAAAATATTTTCCCGAAATTCTCGATTCGCTTATTTCCAGAAACCTATTAAAAGTTTCGCGTTTTTAGTAGCGCACTTTGTGCGTACTATGTACAAAGGCGCCCCGTAATCGTCGGAACTTCGACGTAATTATTGACGACGCGATACCGCGAGAATTCGCGGCAACTTATTATAACGCCCGCGTCGTCTTTTCGGTTACGAAAACACCAGTAACGGAATGCGTCTCGGGTTCGCAAACGGTTTTTCTTTTACGTCATTCGTGTCTTTTGCCCGCGTACCCGATAGCGTTTCTATACCAAAAATTACGACCTTACACGAACAATTATCGTCGTTGTTTACGCCCGAAATCGTTACGAACCACTTGTTCGTCGATGATCGATAAGATTTTCTCCCGATTAGCAACGTCTCGTTACGCGCGCGTATATATTATATATATATATAAACATTTAATATCTCACCGGATTTTCGCCTTCGCCGTATTACGTCACGAATACGACGTATGCCCGTACGTACGTTTAACGAACGACGATGATCACCGTAAGCGAGTCGGGCCTAATTACCGTAGTCGTCGTTTGACGGGCCCGAGCCGTTTTCGGACACGCGTTTTTGTACGACTCGACCGATATCGCCAATCAGTCGTGGCGATTAGAGTGTCCCGAAATTCGCAGAGCGTTACCGTGTATCGTCGTTCGCTAGCCTAACCATTGGCCGGCCCGGAACGACCAAGTCCGAGCTACGTACCGACGCACCACGGCGGGACGCGTCGTCGGCAATTTAGCGTTACGATTGTCCGGTCGGGCGAATCGATTGCGTTCGCCGGCGAACAAACCATTATCGCGGCGGGCCGATTGGATTTTTACGGGCACGACCTTCTCGAATATTTACGATCTTACGGAATTCTCGCGGTAATACGCGGCGATTCATTCCGACGATTTCACGACCGCGACCACCAGCGTAGTCTCGGCCACGACCCTGCGCGCCAATGTCGGCCCGGTCACCGATGTGTGTGTGTGTATGAGGAGGGAATATTTTCGGCCGTAATTTATTTCTCGTATTCAAACGTTCGTCCGTACCATGTTCGCCACGTTCCGAGTACATTCGTCGTCAACAAATATAACCGTATAACGGGTATTTTTGCACCGTGAAATATCCGTTTCGAACGCGTTCCTCACGTATCGGCGATAATCATAATTTTAATTCGAAAAATACGGCGCGAAAGTAATTGACGCGGGGCGTTTTTTTTTTCACTACTATAGGTTAGGTACGTTTAGCGTGTGTTTTCCAAATACGACGATTAAGCCGAACGTAACCAGAGACGTCGAACCGTTCGAATTATTAAAAAACCGAAAAACGTTCGGAAACACCTCACGGACGCCTCCCTCTCTAGCGTTCCGTCGAATAACAAGAACACCACTTACTCCGTCGGTCCTTCATCTCCGAAGTCACCTACGCGCGATTCGGTTTCGTAGGATTTATTCATTACGTAATTACTCGACCTTGGGCGCGTGCGCGCGGTCTCTTTAATCTGGCGCGGTACGTTCGAAATGGAAACATTACCGCGTCCTTGTCGCGGAAACGTATCGTATTTCGTGTTTCGAACGTTCGTCGACCAGTTCTCAACATACGTAACGCGTCCGTCCGAATTCGAAACGGTCGGCGTTTACGTCAGTCCGATGGGGGGGGGAGCCTTTTTTCCCTCGTCGCCCGTTCGAATACCGAAAAAAATCTCGTTACGTTCACGCGACGAGAAGTTCGACGTCGTGGGATATATTCCGCGCATAACGACGCGTAGAGTTTGGCCGTGCCTCGGTCACGCGCGTACGCGCGATGACGTACGCTTACTTAACGTCGGCCGTGGCCGCCGTCGCCGCCGTTTAACCGGACCGCGACCGCCCGCGGGGACAGATCGTGGAAAAACGACCATAATATATATATATAACGTAATAATAGGAAACGCGGCGTGTAAAATTGTCTACGAAAACTCGAAAAAACTCTTTTTTTTGTACATACAATACGTACGGTACCTACCGTATACTCTCTGGACGCGATGACAATACAATTGTACGTACGTTCGGCCGTAGTAGTAACGGACACGAGGATTTTCGAGGAGATACGAAACGTCGAAACACACGACGGCCGTTTGAGCGCGTAATATTTCTATAATATTATTATAGAATAACCGCGGTCAGTTGTTGCGGCGGGTATGTCGACGAGAACCTCGGAGATTCGGTCGCCGTCGGATGGTACGTCCGGTGGTGAAAATTAAAAAAACGATAATTTTTGAAAACGTTCCGTTTCCGAACGCGATATAGAATTAAAATGCGACGAATTCGTATTTCGCGACGTTATTCCGTTCGTGTCGCGATGTGGACGCTTTTTTTCTCACTCGACGTCGAATGTCGATTCGTTCGAATCGGTTCTAAAGAAGTAATGGACGGACGCTACGTTTTCGTCTGCCAGCTTATTGACGACTTTTCTACGACCAAACGCGTCGTTAATAGTGTACCGTCCGCTCGGGAATCGGTTCGTAAAACAGTCGGCGCGAATAGTTTCAGCGGTTCGTACGGTCGCGCTCGTGTGTTTTCGGCCGGATATTCGTCGACCACCCCCTCCCCCCCGCCACCGATATTCGACGAACGAATGTACGTACACACACACATTGGGCGTGCGGTCCAGATCGCGTGGTTTATTACGTCGACGGTGGCCGGCCGGCCAAACGACCGGGTCTCGAAGACCCGACGGTGTAACGACACGAACCGGTGGACCTTGAACGGTGACGGCCGGGCGAAGCGTCGGGCCACCCGCGGGGGAATTATGTCATCACGAAGACGTACACTTACGTACGTATAATAATAACGCGTACGGTAATACGTCTAGTAACAATCGTACAATCGGTGCATTGTGTACGACGTACGTTCGTTTCCGGTCCCGAGATCCGGTGTGTAAGACCGCGTCGTACTCCGGATATCGTTCGGTCGAACAGGTGGCCGCGGTGATTCGTCCGGGGACGTGTCCGCGGTTGAAGAACCCCGAGTACGTGGCTTCGGCGACCGCACGGTATTCCACAATACAGCGTATAGATATATATATATATATATTTAGTATACAGCGCGTATGGCGACACCGAACGCCGTAGTCGGGCAGGGTCGACGTAAAGAACACAAACGGGAAAGGAAACGAAAAACCGATCGGCAAAGCGTACCGGGGAATCGTCGACCCGTTCGGTAATTACGGCAGCGGGTGGGGAACACAGTTTGAAAACGAACGACGAAGTTTAAGGCGCGCACGTCGCCGGGAATTACTCGGCGTCGTCTTCTTAATGATCGCGTTACCTGTAAGTACGTTCGCGCGTGTCCGAAAGTGTTTCTCCCGAAATCGAAATTGTCCACCAACGGACGTTAATAGTAGCGGTGCTGGTAAAAATGCTTATCGCTAAAAAGCAAATCGCGCAGCCGGCGAACGAATCCGTGTCGTTTTTTGTGTGCGCCAGAGTCCACGAACTTCCCCGAAAACAATTACGCGCCGGCGCGCGTTTCCGGTACGGAATAATACCATCGAATAGAGGAAACGCGCGTCCGGAACGACGTTGTTCTCGTCGTAAATATGGAATAAACGCTCGCTAAATATTGGCCGGCTAACTTTTCGGGGTTTTTTTGGGTCGTCGTTTCTTTTTTTTATCGATAAAACATTTTCCGGGAGTACACGCGATGGTTTCCGTTATTGTTTTTTTTTTCGGTTCTTCGGCGATTAAAGGGACGAGCGAAGGGCGAAAAAGTACGACGTTCTTTCCGGATCTCCCCCCCCCCAAACGATTCGCGGAATGTGATGTTGTCTCGATTAACGTTTTGCCGACGAAAATAAATATACATATTTACGTAATTCTGGATTCCGAGTAAAGCGCGCGGTTTCACAATACTGCGTATTTATTTAATTTTTTTTTTCGTACGCGTTTCTCGGTAAACATGTTTTCGGGGTAGCGGTTTCGCTCGATATCGTAACGCGATACAATGAAAATAAACGAATTATGTACCTCCCTACCCCCCTCCCCTCATCGCGTATAGAACGTTTTGAGGGAAAAACGGTTGTGCGTACAATCGCGCTCGTGTCGTTCCCCGAAAATTCACGAAAATATTCTGCGACGGATTTTTTTCATAAACGCACGAATGCGGCGATTATCGACTACGTTTCCATATATCTGGCCGTGCACAGAGAAGATGGGGTTTTTTCCATTTTCGGAAAAAAGAAATTATTCCGAAAACGCAATAAACGGCGGGTACGTCGCCGACTAAATATCAACGGGACAGGAATACTCGGCGAATGGTTCGCCGCGTTAAACGTTATTGCGTCATATTGTGCCGGCGCGCGTGGAAAAACGGTTTACAAAAAAATCGTTATTAAAAAAAAAAAACCAATAACGACGTAACTCCGTATCGCGTATAATATATCTACGGGGTACGCGGCCCGTCGCTATCCGTGTAAAAACCGACGAGTTTTTTTACGTTCGCTCCACCCTCACGCGTCAATCTCCGGTCGTCGTCGTGCTGCCGCGGTCTCACCCGACCGGTTAGATTAGGTTTTCGAAAACGCGTCGATTTCGGGGCTAGATTTTCGGCCGTTCACAATGCAATTTCGAACGGTTTTTTTCCGTCGTTCTCCCCCTCGTACCGGTGTATTACGCGAAAATCAATTTGCGTTCGCACCACGCGTCGCATTCTTTGTGTTTCCGTGCACGGTATACACGCACACACTCTATACACAAAACCGTTGCGTTACACGCGCGGGGTAGGCCGATTGTGTCGGTTTCCAGATTAAACATCGCGCCTGAATTTTCTCCCACGCTCGGCACACAGTATTCGTTCGCACGGGACGACACGCGCGACGCTGTATTGTGCGCCCGCGAATATCGCGCGGCAAACCGTAAAGTTACGGCGTAATTAAATTCGCGCGCGCGCGCGGACCTAACCGTCGTAAACAAATTGACGTCGGCACCGTCGCTTACGGGTTAGGTGAGGAGCTCCGGTTCATGGTGGGCCGAACGCGGCGCGTAATAAATGCGCGTGAACGAGCGAATTCGTAATCGCCCTCCCCCCCCGGGGGAAACGACGAACGTGATATTATTATTTTTTCGACGGTCGTCCGTCCGTTCCGCGGGCACATCTATCTCACGCGCCCGTCCCGTGTCGTACACGCCGTATTATCATATATCGTGTTCGGCCCGTAAACCAGTCGCGTTTCTATCGAATTTCGATCTTTTATACGAAAATCCGTCGGACGACCCGTAGTTTATTGTATCGGACGTCGTCGTTTCCTTCCCATATCCTCCTCTACCCCTCCCACCCATATTACCTTTGTGAACGACGGTACGCCTTCTAGTGTGCGTCCACAAACCCGACTGTCCTACATTTCGTATAGGGAATTTACTTATGTGTGTGTTTGTGTGTGTGTGTGTGTGTCCGTTTCGACGGCGGCGATACGCGGTTTTGTCCATAAATTTCCCAAACGAGAAGAATAAATACGCGATAATAAGAATAATAATAGGGCGGGCGCGAGGTTAATTATTATGGGAGTGGCCGTTTTAAGAAGAGAGTAAAAATAAATAACGTCGAAAATAATTTACGAGCGTGTATTATTATTCCCGTCGAACGATTTCGTTTTCGACACTGGTTTTACCGCTTTTTGGTTTCCGTCGTCGTTCCGTAGCATAATAATTGTAATGGCCGGCTAATACGTTACGATAGTTCGAGGGGGCGGTTAGGTTTCAGCGTAACGATATACGTGAATTGCGAAAAATCCGAGCGGGTTAGTTGATAAGAAGAACGGAGGACGGGGCACGCTGGAATTGTTGTTAATATGTACGCGCGGGGTCGTTCGATATTTTGAAAATGTCGCGTCACGTTTTCCGCGATAACGACCGGTACGAAAACGAAAAAATCGACAAAACCGTACGCCGGAAACCCGCTGTTGTTCGTCCTACATCCGAATATCTATCGGGACACGCACGACGACGGACGGGCTCCAAGAGCCGAGTTAAAACGGTGAAAACGAAATGGACGGGAAAAATAATAACGAATCCCGCGCGTTTCACTCGGGAATCGAAAACGGCTACGAAGTAGAACGCCATTCCCTCCCCGCGTATTCCAGGCGGAATTTTCAATCGACAACGATAATCTCCCCGATTAGATAGCTGTAGACGAAAACGGTCGCGTCGTTTTGGCGGTTTGTTGTTTTTACACTCTACTGTTACCGTAAACGTCGATACCGGCGTTTTTACGAAAAAAAAGAAAAAAACCTTGGTCGCCGTAAAAATTATTTTTTCTTTTTCAAACAAATGGCTGAGGTTCCGTAATATATATATATAACGTTATCGTAATTGACGGACACGATGGACGACGTCGTTCGATTGTCCGTCGTCTACGTTCGTGTCCAAAACGGGTCGTGCGTCGACGACCCAACCGGGTGTTTTTTCGTTTTCGTTTATCGCGATTTTAGGGTTGATTTCGATAGCGGCCCGGGGAAACGACTGAGAAAAGTCGAAAAACGTGTAGTAAATAAAGTGCCGACGAGATACACGAAAACGCGTTCGCGGGCAAAGCGAGAAAAAGAATAAAAAAAAGTTTAAAACGCCCGCGTCATCGTATTTCGCGTGTACATTCTTTGCACCGTTCGGAGACTGGTTATGAAAATAATACGTTATTATAATTTAAATCGGGTTTTTTCGCTCTTCAAAGAACGCACGTAAAATCGAACGCCTAATGTTTTATGGGAAATAGCGTATTGGGTTACTCCGACGGCGGCAATGGAGTGTATCGTATTATACGGTATAATATAACATTATATCGCGTGTTTTCGCAGTCACGCGGTTGTTTTACGACGTTCGGCTTTTCGAGGATAGGAGTGATCGGACCTAAAACGGACGCGCGATTTCTGGCCGTTTTCCCGCGCTCGGCACGGCCCGAAGACTCCGCCGCCTGTCTATATAAACAACCGCCGGATCGTTAAACGAAACCACGGAACGTGCACGTCCAGTTCGTGCGGGTCCGTCGTCCGCTCAGCGTAATCGAATAATTCAATAATCCGGGTAACTAATCGCGAAATCGATAGGCGATCGTGCGATTTATTTCGCGACGTGTACATCCCCGCGTACCGTAATATATACACACGAGGGCTGTACGATAAGTACCCGATTTGAACGACAGTTGGCATCACTGACGCGAAATTGTCAACGTTATCTCTTAACGCGTGTTCGACAATAGAATTTCAAACACGTTTGTCGCGTACATTTTTGTTCGACAACTTTAAGAAGTTTAAAAACGTGCACGTTTCGTTAATACGGAAAATGATAACGTACCGGGTCCACTTGTCCGCAATCGCCACGTCAAAACTGATCAAATACGGCTACCTCAACCGTCTTATTCGCCAGGTTTGGCGGCCATCGGCGATTTCTATTTGTTGCCAAACGAATAACTAAACGGAAAGCGGTTCACGTTCAACGAGAAAATGATCGGCCAAAACAGAGGCCTCTATTCTAAAGGGTTTAACAAGATACATTTTTCGGGCGGGTTAAACAAATTAGAATATCTCGTCGGGTTTCGACATTTCGAGCGAAATCTCTCGTCCGCTTCGCCGCGAACAATTAAACGGATTGTGAACAATGTTTGCAATGGCGCCCAATATAGATAACGAACGAGTTGGCCCGTTGTTCGTTCCGTCAAATTTCACAAGCACGTCCCGTTCGGATGGCGAAATAGCAACGATTTCTCTAGCCGGACGCCACGTGATGCGCGTCAATTTTTCTCGTCGTACCTCGTTGGTGGCGGAGAAGACGGCGGACGACTCGACCAAAACGACGGCGCTCGAAAAAGTAACTGATATTCTCCGCCGGGAAAACGAACTCGATAATTCGTCGATCGTATTATTTCGCGTGACGGTTGTAACGACGACGGTAGATCGTACTTTGTATACGCGCGCGTGCGTGTGTACGGCGCGTATTCACGTCACGTTTTATCGTTCACCGTGAGTGTGTGTTATATAAATAAAATTAAAAGTTAATTCGCCAACTGACACACGTGAGAGTACGTACACGTAACGTATATATATTTAATTATATACGCGAGAGACTTACGTCGTAGTGTTTTACGGACGAAATACACGGCGACGACGAGGAAAAAACTTCGGGTAATTTTCCGCGACGGTTACGGGCGCCTCGTCTTTCCGCCCGGTTAATATGTTATAAACGTACGTACGTTTTTCGGCATACGAATACTTTATTACGAACCGACAAAGCCGGGGACCACCTGACTAATTTGTGTTTCGCTCGGTAATCGTCCGTCGGTTATATGCGCATCTATCGGGTACGTCGAAAGGCACCCGATATTTGTACCAAACGTCGAACGTTCGAAAATTACTTCGGGAGGTAAATGTGACCCGACTTGGTCGAAAATTGACGGACATTAATCCGATTAAAACGAACGGCGCGGAAAACGGGCAGGAAACTTCTAACGAGTATCCTAGAAATATCGGAAGGCCTGTTACTACAAAATGTGCACGAAACGAACAACGGGCATTTTTATACGATACGTCGAGCGATAAATGTCGTTTTTTTATTCGATCACGGCTTTCGCTAATTAACGAACAATTTTTTCCGCCCATTTAAAGATGTCAAAAAAGGCGTTCGGAAAAATCGAACTTGAACGTTTGAACTCAAAGTTTGAAAACAAATAACTTACCGCCGAGTAAAGGGCAAAATCTGTGTGAACGCGTTAGGGTCGTGTATATAATTATATTTATAACTCGTCGACGCTCGGCGTTGCCAATAAACGCTTGCGGAAAACATCGACGCCTCATCATCGGCTTGGACCGTTCGTTAATCTAAAACGTAATTAAGAAGCGTTTTTTTTTCGGGGGGAGGGGGTGGCCCGGTGGTCGGACAAATTTGGTTCTAAACGCGTAACGGACGAATATTATTACGACGGTTTTAACGGGTATCGCGACGGGAACGGCGTTAATCGGTTTTTTTCGGTAGTAATTTAATTGTAAGTTTCGGTCGTCGACGACGTTAAACGAACGTTATTAAATAACTTTGCCGGAGTTTTTTTTCGTATTCTTTGGGCGGGCGGGGCACGTTTAACGAGAATGAAAACGCGCGTATTCGGACGACTTATGAACATTCGTCCGAAATCGACAGAAAAGGACGGAGAACGACAACCACCCTCACACACACACACACACACACACACACACACCTAGTGTTCTTTTGCGACAACGTCGACGACACGTTTTCCGAACGATACGAAAATAGTATATTACGTTGTGCACGCTGTATACTAATAACGATCGATACGTTTCAGATTTACGTGTCCGAACAATACGGACTATCGGTTAATGGGTTTTTAATGTGTCCGAAGCACCGTTATTAAAAATATACGTTATATATGTGTGTATATAGTTACAATATTGTAATATCGCCCGATACGTTATTATCACGGAATAATGTTTTTTTTTCGTCCCTATCCGGCAAAACATTTTATTGTTACAATACCGATAAGTTATCGTTGTCGCGACGTAATAACGCGCCGTACGTCCATTGTGTCGTTTTGACTTTTATTTTTATCCGACACGCTAACTTAAAGCCCGCTTGTACCTTTTAAGTATCTCGGTCGACTTAATTACAACGAGCGTTGTACGTATAAACGGTGTCGAGATTTGTCTTGGAGAAGACGCCGAACGAACGTGACGAGTTCGCGAATGATTAACAACTGTTTAACGGACGCGGGATGTCGAAAATCGTTTCGAATTTCCCCTTTTCCCCTCCCACGGAACCGTACAGCGAGTGTTGAAAACGTAAAACGCCTCGTGAAATGGCCCAAAACCGGCGCCAAAATTGCTAGTTTACGTTAACGCGTACTTAAACGGCCGGCAAAAACGAAGTAGCGAATGTCACTGGCGGCTTTCGATACACATATGGGGTCGTTCACGGGTGTGCGAAATCGATTCGTCCCCGAATAACAACCACCCCTTCCCCTGAGACCACTGCCGCGATGTAGTCGAACGGAAATGAAGTTCGTACCGTCGGACCGATTATTTTCTTCGTTAAGTACGCACGTCGAGCGAATTTCGACGAATCGATTAGACCCCCCTCTGTTCAATGTATTCATTTTTCGGGGAGAATGGGGGGGGGCGAATAAACGAATAAACAAGTGAACGAAGTATCCTTAACATTACCGATACGGAGTTTCGAACGTGTTAATATATTCGTTTTAACGGATGGTTATTAATTATCGTCCGAGTACGGTTAAAACCCTTTTCGGTTAACTGGAAATACGGTCGTAGAGGAACCACGGTAGTGGTATTGTATCAGGCGGCCAACACGGTCCCGAACAATTACGTTCCGAGATCAGTCTCTCATCGTCGCTCCCCAAGGTCCCGTGTCTATGACCCGCGTATACACACACACATACACGCGCGCAATCGTCCGATACCGCCGCCGCCGCCTGTGCGTAATATAATCGTAACGTGTATCGTACGCGAATTGTTTTATAATTACCGCGAGTTTTTATGTATACATCGTAATAGTGATCGGCGTGGTCGTGGCGCGAGACCATACGAATGTGCCGCACGGTCCGCGTACGTATACATTATATACGCCGGCCGGTACACACGTACCGGGTGCGTAAGCGTTCGGCGTACCGTTTCCGCGTGTTAGAATAATAAAACGTTTATCGCGCGGCCGCCTACTAAAAATACGATCGGGGGGAAAAAGCGGCGCGCGCGTGAACGCCCCGACGTGGGAAAACACATAGGCGCGCGCGAACGCGTCACGCGCGCACGAATACCAACCGAACGGTATTAATTAAACGATATCGTACGAAATAATTATTATACGCGGCGGCGTTACGGTCGTGTCCGGCGGGTCCCCAAGGCGATACTACGCGTTGGACGAGAATAATTATAAAAATAACGAAAACGCCGATATCCCCGTACGGCCCGTTAATAACGCGGCGATACATTATCGTAATCGACGCGGCGTCCGTGTTGAAACGTCGAACCGGGACGACCGTGTATTGCCCACCCGCGGATCGACGCGCCGACGGAAATCCGAAAATTAGATTTTCGTACCGCCGCCACGTCCGTTCGGTCGGTCGAATTTGCGGAGAGTCTAGATTGTTCCGCTCGTATTCATTTTTACACGATTTTTTCGGACGGCTAATATGCCCCTCTCCTCCGCCCGGCAGATTGGCGCGCTAGGAACCCGCGACACTATATTAGGTAGAACGACGAAAACCTCCCGAACGATACACGAACGTTTCGGATTACGCGAAATATTTTTTCGAAAACCGCGACGAGACGCTCGCGCGTGTACATACACACACACACACGCACGTACGTCACTCACACACGTACGAAACGTCGTGAAAAATTGTCATGGTAACCAATCGATCGTATTCTCTCGTCGTACTCGATTTACATAATACGATAACGCGTTCGTACTTCCTCCGGTATATTAGCGTAGATGAAAGGGGTCGGTGGCGTGTTGGGTGGAGAGAGCACGCGCGCGCCAATTCCGGTCCGAAAATGTCGGTACGACTCCGTTCGTCGGTTAGTAACGATTTCGAACGCGCGTTACCCGAGTTTGATTTCGTTAATACCGCCGATTCGGGCACAACGGATACCGTCCACACGTCCGGACGACTATCGTTCGTTTTCGCGTTCGTCGCTGACGTAATTATCGTTCGAATATATTTCGGAAACGTTATCGTTCCGTTTAGTACGCGAACTGCGGACAGTTTACTTCGGGGCCGGAATTTACGACCCTCCCCCCCCGATTTCAGTTGTCGATAACGTTACGCAAACGTTCAGCCGTTGTACGTACCGTAACGGTGGGCGGTGTATTCGTGGAGCTCCGACGATCGTTGGCCGCCGCCGGCCAAATTTGGAACGCTTCGGGCGATTCCGGACAGTTTGTTTCGCGTCGCGCGGGTTCTTCGCGTAACGCGCGTTTCCGAATTTCACGCGTCTCGATACGCGTTCGGCCCCACGCGAAAACCAAACCGGTTACCGTAGACAACGGACAATGATATGCACGGTTTACTACGCGAACACACTAGCCCGTAATTTCGTATCGCTTTTAACGCGGACCCGTTCGTCCTAACGTAAATAAGTCGTTTGTTTCGGAGAGCGTTCCTTTCCGGGCGCGTAGCCACCGAAATATCGTAAAACCGTCAAAACTACGGCAAGAACGGCAATTTCGTTTCCTCGTTAATTGCCCGAACGCGCCCGTATACGGTGGCCTACTAACGATAAACTCCGCTCCCATTCCCACTAGAATGTTTAGAAAAAATGAATTTCTTACGAGACGTATATTTTTAATCAATAATAACAAAAAGTTAAAATATTTTTAAACTTCGATACCCGCTATAATATAACGTGTTCGTTAAAAACGAATAATCTATTAAAGTTTATAACGCGCCTTGTTTCGCTAGAGCCGTCCGATTTATTTATTTAAAAATTAACCGAAATTCGAATGTAAGTACTCTACTGCCCGTATAAAAAAAAACGTATCCCCCTCGCCGGGCTATTGTATGTTCAGCGCGCCGAATAGATTCGATCGCCGTAATCTAAGTTTGGAAAAAATGATCGACGCGACGGTCGCGTTCTTTTGACGAAATTGCGATAATTTCGCCTCTGCGAACCCCGACCACGTTCTGGCACGCTAAATTTCTTACTCGTTTTGTTAAATTTCGATTTCGGTTCGCGGCCGTTATTTTAAACCGCGAATATATACAGCCTCGGGAACCCTATATTAACATTTTACGCTAAAACGTTTTAAGCTCCGGCTAAACGTTGTTATTTTCTTTTTACGAAATTTAAACGACGCGACCGCCCTATATAATCACCTCGTTAATCCTCAAAGCTGTTTGGATAATATCGCGTAATAATAATAGTGGTTTAATAGGAATATTAAATATTCGGCGATACGTATATATTACGAATTAGTGTTTATTTCGGCGAAAAATAATCTACGTTTGTTTCGTTTTTTTTTTCCGTTTTCGTTTTAAATTATTATCGAGTGTCCCGACGGTAAATACAATCGTGTTTACGTAATATTGTTTGCGAAAATTTTCGAAACGCTATTTCCGGGTATATCGGTCGTTTTTTCGTGCGACGTTATCTAATTTCGTTAAATTGTTACGTAACGAAGCTTCAATGTTACTTAATTATCGTAAATTTTTCGAAAAAAACGATAAACCGCGATGTCTGGATCGTTGAAAGAATTTGGAAAAAAAAATCGTAAATCGTCTTTTCTTCTCATATTTTGATTTCAATACGATTCAATATTTTCCAACACCGAAACGAATTTATAGGTATAATATATGTATTTATAATAGAACCGCGCGTCGTGATATAATAAACGAGAATTTCGTTTATTCCCCCCCACCCTTCCCGAAGAAAATGTCTATCCGACGCGGTGTGATACGCATTTTTGGCTTCGGATATAGGAAAACGTCCTGGTAGGACGGAAACGAACAATATTCCACGGCGGAAATAATACGATTACACGACAAATTCGGAAATAGGTATTCGCGGGAAATTTTGTTTTGGTTTGGAGCGTCGGCCGCGTACGCGCGTGTAAGGCGTACAACCGAAAAACGAAATCCCTAATGGATTCGCGGTACAAATTTCAATTCCGCGCCAAAAGGATGGATAGACGTGCAGGGACGGCGTGTTCGGATTACGTTTTTCAGACGTGCCGTCAAATCTCTATCGGTATTTCGTCGGCGGAACCGTTTCGGGTAGAAATATAAGATAATACTTAGTACATTAACGACGAAAAGTACACACGCGCACGTATATATCTCGAAAAATCATCGTTTGCGGTTTGCTCGGCAACTGCGCGGTATTTAATACCGGCGACAATTATTTATTATTATTTCGTTACGGCGACGAACATTCTACGGCGGGCTTAAAAGCCCAATCGCCCGAACTTGGCTTGTCCGGTAAACGTCGCGGTTATTATAATTATTAATACGACCGTATTATGGTTCGAACGTTTTACGGGAAACGAAAATTGTCGCACGCTACGGACCAATCCAGAAACGCGATATCAGTTCGTTAGATTCCGTTTGACCTTTTCGTCATCCGCGGGGACGTCCATACTCCGCGCACGGTCGTGCGATGTTCTCATAACCGAAACACGGTAACGGTAACACGCCTGAACATCGTATTTTGGTACTAAACGAATGTTAGACCGTTCCGCTACCCGTTCCGTTCAATCACTATTATTTTAATCCTCTCATCCCTACCTTGCCGCCGTGCGTAACACGCCGCGGACGTTGAAACGGAATATACGTCTCTGTCACCGTCTTCACGCGTACAAATCATCACCGCGTTAGCCCTTCCAATCCAAACATCCGGCAGGATGTTATACGGAGTGATTTTTTTTTATCACGAACCGACGCGTATGTCCGCGTTGCCGAACCTTTAAACGAAGTGCGTTTCGGTGTTCGCGATCCTTTAGCAAATTGTTTACGGGCCGTTGTTGTACCGCGGACTGTTTTCGAAGTCATATACGACCCACTCATACTCGGGCCTCGATCAAGTTTTGATTTCCCGACGGCGACCTTTCCACGCGCTATAAATGAACGCGAATTTATCGAAATATTAAAACCGTTTCGAAACGATTGGCCGAAAACGTTTTTTAAATAAAGTCTAGCTTCGAAAAATGTTTACATCATAGAAACTCGTCCGAGGTAAAAAGCGATTTGTGTATGTGTGTATATATTTCCGTTCTTCTTTTAGTCGTCGGTGCAAGGTGACTCCTGTTTGTATTATACAAACGTCGTTTCTGTGGCGTTCGAATACACGACGAATCATCCCGTTGCCGAATCGACGCACACGCGCGCGCGTACATTTCGTATTATATTATTACCCGAGGTACTCCCGCGTATAGGAATATAGCGCGAACGTTCGACGGCCCCTTGTCCCCTCCATAAAACCCGGGAACATTTTTTCCCCAAAACTCATTCGGTTCACTGAGGCCTTTTACCGTTTTAACACGCATTGTGTTCACCGTCGCCGTACCACCGCTGTGCCGCCACCCGGTCCTATAGAAAAAGCGTAATGAATGGATTTCCTGTGCGCGCGCGGATACGAACGCCGTCATATTTTCGCTCTTTATCGATGTTTTTCGGTTCCCCCGATCTTTCTGGGTCAAACGATCGACGTCGGCGATATCCGACGACAATTATCGTTACGGGCCGAGTTTTATATTTTAGGCGCGGCGTTTCGGATTAATAATCTTATGGACGAGCCGCGTGCACGTACGTACGGCACATATGGCGTCGACGGTCGCGATCTATAATAATACATACGTATGTTATTTCGGTAAGTATACAAACTCGTCGACTGTTTTTTTTTTCGAGGGCAAAAAGTCTTTATCGCGTCGTTTTTTATATATATACACGTACCCGATGGACGGAGGATACTAGCGATTCTAAATCGTACGCGGAACGAACGATAATAATGATCGAAAATGCGGAGATTTACGCGGTCCGTTGAACTTGGAAATCGGGGTGTAGCTCGATTGGTCCCCGTTTCGTTTGACTTTTGCGTATTTCGTAAACATTTCCGAACGTTTCTATCCACGAATATCGACAATTACGGTTGCGCGGTAGTGTGATAAATTAATAACGGAATATAAACCCTATTCCAGGTCCGTACGTTGCGTTTAGTGGCGACCGTTTATTTTATTTTTTTTTATCGAACCTCGCGTATTCGGTCAATATGTTCGTCGTTTAAAGAACATGTTTTGACTAGGAAAATAACGTTTTTAAACGTACTGCTGTCGTTATTATTATTTCGTGATATAAATATATATATATATTACTTTGTTATATAACACTCAATTCAAATGTAAACGAAAATTCAAAATTGCGTATAAACATTGTAAATAAACGTTCGAAATAACCGAAAACAACGTTTTATTTATTAGTTTTTTGTTTTATAAATATAAATAAATCGATACTAGGAACGCGTTTCGAAATATCGTACGATAAACATAAAACAATCGAGTATCGGATATCGTGATTTCGAAACGTTTTGAAATTTTTCGTATTATTTTATTCGTTAATCTTTCGTATTTTTTTTTTTTTTGTAAAGAAACCAATCACGAATTGATTTGGGATATTATGAATTGTCTTTGTAAATTGTCATTTCGAATCATAAATGACATAAAAATATGTTGAAAACCGCTGGAATACGAAGGTCGATGGCGAGACGGTAAATAATTGGGTTTGGAGGGATGGAGAAACCGAATGGGAACGGGATCGAATGTTCAAAAAACCGTTTCGTTACCGGCCGAAAATTGCGCCGCTATAGTTCGTGATTCTGATTACAACGAACGGCGGCACCTATAGTAACTGTGACGCGACCCCACACTCTGGTAGAACGCCGCGTTTTCAAAAATCACGAAATTCGATTTGGGAGGTTTACAATTTGTTAAAATATTCTTTTCGATACACGTCCGTCGACGTATATGATTATAACGTAATATTTACGCCGAAAACTCTGGCGAACAGTCTTTATACAATACACGCACGTTATACACACACACGACAAATATTATTTTATTTTTTTTTATGTAATTTAAAACTCATTTTCGAACATTTGTTTTGTACGATATATATATTGATCGAATATCACGTCGACAGATGCCTGCGCGAAGGACGAACAAGGGTAGTTTTTTTCCAGTGAAAATATATAAAGCCGTCAAAATTATATTGAACGGTGTCCCGAGGGGTTTATTTTTTCGGACGATTTCGAAATCGGGAACGAAATTCGGAGAAATTATTTCCAACATAAAGTCCGGGAACCGTGCGAAAATATTCCTTTATAGATTCCTTTCGGAATGTAATAATATATTATAAATGACGCGGCGCGGGCCGAGCGATTTTTATTATATTCTACAAAACGGACTTGGCCGACAGGAACGCGCGGGCGGAATCGATCGCCATTATTATTATACGTTACGCGCCGCGGGTTTTCCACCTGTTTTCCATTTTGCTCGTTCCGTTTCGTCACGGTCGCGTATTTCTGTATTTACAAACATATCGCGGACCGACATAAACGACGTGTCCGTCGAAAATCCGTACGGCCGCGATCCAAATAGACGATCACGGACGATCATCGTACACGAACGCGCGTGATAATTAATCGTATCGAAACCGAGAGACACCGACGACGGGCCGTACAACAGATACGCACGTCGAAGGGACGAGAATAAAGAGAACGGCCTAGGGAGAGGAAAATCGCGCGTGTGTGAACGTCATAATAGATTATTATATAACGACCGTATATTATATCCGCAGTACGAAACACGCGCACGTACGATAATAACGATAATACTAATACGCAAACCAGTTACCGGGTTTACGGTATGAAACGTAATTAACTACGGCACGACGAGTCGTGCGGTCCCGCGCGACTTAAATCGGGTCGCGGGTCGACGTGCAACGGCGATTATAAACTAACAAACTATATTTTTTATACGCTATTTCGCGTCCCGAACGGTACCGGCGAAATTGTTCGCCGCCGCTCGAGTAGTTATATAGTTGCGCGTAATTACCGCGATATGGTGTGGTGGGGGAACGGGCGATATAAACGCGAAAGCGTTCGATGGATTCTCGTGTATTTCGATAGGCGCGCACGAAAAAGGTCCGACGGACAGCCGTCACCATATTCGACAGATAGCGCGTCCTCGGGCACTTCTTTGGTTCCTGGGACGCTGTCCCGCGCGGGAAACGATTTCGCGTTTTCGACCAATCCTTAGCACGATCGCCAAACGGGTAGCGTTTCCGTTATTCGAAAGGTACCGGCAGAATACGAGTGTACGTCGGCCGCATTTATTTCCACGGGCCACGAACGTTTCGTCCGTATTTCTTCCCCTCGGAACTCGCACGGCGATGCGAGACTTACATGTCGGGTGTTCCCATCGGTCGGACGACTCGCGTCGACCGTGTAACGTTCGGAACGTACAACGTACCCCCGGAGCTCGTACGACGAGATCGAGGATATGATATATCGTCGTGCGGGGGTGTGTAGCGCGTTTTAATTATACGGTCAGTGTGTACGTAGTGCCCAGGCGACGTAACGTTATCGGGGTTCGGTTACTTAAAAACAAAAAACGCTAGAAAAACACCTAACGAAAAACGCGTTATAGTCGCCGGCCCCGTTCACTTTTGGACTACTGCTACTACTATTCCGCACGCGAATTATTCGTGGCCGGTAATAAATAAAAAAACACGCGGATTTTTTTACAAGTTGACCGCGGCCGCCGCTCCAGTCGTTTTAAATATTTTATTTTCGAAAATGATTTACGGCCTCCCGTCCGGTCGTCCGTTTGTTATAATCGACTTGCCTGCGAATTTATTACGAACGAGCGCAACGTACGACTTACGGCGATCGTAATTATCCGGAATGTCCGACCGCGAAATCGGATCGAAATTTTCGTTTGCCGTCACGAGCGCCCCGCTCCAGCACCGCGTTTCGGACGTATCGGCCTGTTTGCGCCATTTGCGTTGACGAGCGCGTCCCCCGGTCCGTTCGTCGGCTGTTTTCCCGCGAAAACATTCCGGTGTTCCGTTACGAACGCGCCCGATAAACGACCGCGGTGTATACGTGGGCGCGAAAAATAACGCGGATCCGACCACGCGTGTCCGAGTCGCTTTAAAAATACACGGGCGTATAGTACGAGATTCGCGCGTACAATACGCGGATTTGACGGGTCGTCGAAACGCTCGCGCACCGTTCTCGCCTTGAAAAGGTCCCCCAAGTGACACACGAACGCGTGATACGTGATGGGCATATATGGTTTCGCTCGTTTCCCGACAAAAGTCGTATAAACGTAAACTACTCGCGTGGGAATGGACGTTCGGCTTTCTTATCGATAACGTTACGGGTCGCCGTCGATAATTACCGCTATTATTATTGCCGACGTCGGTGTTGCTCGGCGAACAAAATCAACAACGGTGCCGCAACGTTTGTCGCACAAACGCGGTTACTCTCGGGAGGCGGATGCTGCCGCGCCGCCGCTACGCACCGTATACGAGGTTTATGTTTTATCGAGCAAATCACGCGTTTATTATTATTATTACGGCGTAAATAGACGTAGTACGGGACGAACGGCGCGCGCGTGTACGGGTGACTGGCAAACGTTCAGCGCGGGGCGGTTTTATTTTTTTCATTTTCGTAATGGCCGTCGGCGGTTTTACAGGGAAAAGGGTGAGAACGGTGATTTACAAAAACTAAATCATTTTTATATCGTATCGTTAATAACGCGTTTATGCTATGCGCGGGCTTATTGCCGATCGCGTTTTACGAACCATTTGGCGCGCGCTCGTTTCCAAAACGGATCGCCGCAATTTTAAGTTAACGAAACGCGTCCGACGAAATTTATCGACCTTGTACACGTACAAGATCGGGACGCGCGCGATTTTCGTTATTGTTTTTTGCGTCGCGCGTTTCGGTTTTTCACTGTCCCGCGGCAATCTCGGGTGGTTTGAACGGACGAATTCCCGCTACGCCGGACATGGTCGTAATCGTTTTCGAAAATCGTTATTCGCGCCACGACGGATCGTTTTAACGGACGACACCGGACCATCGAACGGTTACGTACAAGACGTCGGCGTAGTCAACGTAGTTAACGCGCTTTCCCATCCGGATCGCCGTTTCGGATGTTCGACGGAGTCGCCTCGAATTTATTGCCCGGGCCATTTCCGTTAGGTATAAAATTAAGAAGTTTGACGCGGGACTGTTCGAAATTAGTCCAAACCACCGAAAATAGCGAAAATACGAACGACGGTCGTCCGGAGAGGCGCGCGAACGTTATAAACGTAAAAAACCAACAATCCGAAGCCGCGGAAAAAACATCGCCGAAATGAAATCATTTTCGTTTCGTTCCAGCAAACGTCGTCGACGGGACGATCAACTTCGATTATACTTCGGGCCCGGCTTTTTCGTTAAACTATCGACACGCCAACGTCGTCGTACAGACGCGAACGGAGTTTCCAGTTTCGTTTCCGATTTCGTAGCCGCGCACGGCGTGTCGTCCGGTAGTGCGCGTAACTACAGGGCCGTATATCGTAATAATACGGGCCAGTACGAGAACACGAATCGGGAAAACAACGCGTTGACGATCATTTCTGTCCGTACGGCAATTCGACGAATAGTCAGTGCACGAAGTACGAGTAGGAATTATTACGTCGTATTTAACGTTCCGACGACAGTAACATGGCCCGTTTTGTGCGAACGGACTAGTGTCGGGCGTGTACGCGTGTGTCGCCGGCTCGAACGATATTCGTAAAGATGGCCGGACGGGGATACGATTTTAATAATAATCGCGAAAACCCGTTTGGTCCGTCCAATCGTAATATATTCCTTCGCGAAACGTTCGACCGCAATATTATACGTTATTATACACAAATATGACGTCCGTACGAACGCGAATCTATTTATAATCGTAACGCGTATGATTTATACTCGGCGCGCCGAAGGTTCGCGTTTTTCGCGAACGCGGTTTTATTTTTTTTTCGTTATTAACAAGGCGAATCGTAATCGATCCGTTTTACGCGACGTCACGAGACGGTATATTAAATATACGAATATATATATGTGTGTGTGTGTGTGTGTGTACGGTATATTACGTAACGAACGCGCGGTCGCTCTTTTCGGGAGTATGGGAGGCCGTACGTAAGCCCAGAAAACGGACGGGCGAGGAACGAAAACGGCGTTATGAAGGCGGGTTTTATTTTTGGGGTCGCCTTAACCCGTCACGCGCTTAAACGGAATCGTTTTCGTACGTCCGAAAATCGTGACCAGTACGGCCGTGAGCGAAACTTTCGGCGGAATTCCGTACGCTTCCGTATAATATCCCGGCGCGGCCCCTCGGCCCTCGTTCGTCAATACCAAACGCCGACGTTCCAATTCGTTGTCGTCCGTCTCTATTTTACGACTAACGATTTCGTTCCACGCTTACCGTTCGGGTCATTGCCGTGGCCCGCCATTGCCGTTCACGTACGAATGCGAATTCGCGCGTATATGAAATTGAGAAATACTCGATTCGTCGTAGTATTTTTGTTTTGTCGTTTTTCAAAGTCACGACCGACGAGCAAACGGCCGATCGTTTAAACGTTAAAATTCTCGTCGACGAGTCGTCCTTTCTTTTTGTTTTCTATATACACATAATTCGATCTACGGTACTCGCGTACAAGCTTTGTTTACGACTGGTAATTTCTCAAAACGAATCCGTGCGGATCATTAGTGAAACTTTATTCGGTAAACCCGGCAGTACCTCCCCGCCGCCCACACCCATACACCCGCATTAGTCACGTCCGCTAATACGAGTAATACCCTCGTAGCGACGCCAATATAATATGCCCTCGTTTTTTTATACGCGCGCCGAGGTAAAGCCGACGAAGGTTTACGTACACGCGTATATAACGTAGACGAGAAGAACGGAAATTAAAAACTGGTTTGTTATTTATTTATAAGCGCGCGCACATATATTCAAAGTGGTATCGATCGCCGGCGATCTTCAGCGCGTATATTATATATATATATACACTCACCCACAGCCGCAAAGTTCATATAATACGTTATTACGAGTGAACGCGATTCGTGCCGTGTAATAACGTTTAAGTATATAAACGAACGATATGCGGATAAAATACGTTTTTCGAAAGCGGGAACTGGTCGAGCGTTTTTTTTTCTTTTTACATTTCGTTTCGTGTCGGACGGAAAAAAACGTACGCATGGTACTCGGAAACATTGTCGCCGCGTATTATATATTTTATCCGTAAAATACATAAATACGTGTATTGTAAAATTATGGTAATAAATTCGAAAAAAAAAAAACTATAATTTGTTTTCACGCACGGTGCCCGCCACGGCGCGGCGGCGACCGGTGCGGCGTGCGTTCGGGAGTTCACGATTAACCAGTCTCCCATGAAGACGGACGCGACGGTGGTAGTTTTTCTAGAGGTAAAAACGAAAAACGAGAGATTGGTGGGGAACACGGAAAGCCCGCAATATCGTATCGTAATGTGCGGCGCGCGCACGACCCGTTCCGATATATGTTAGGCGTTCTAGTCGGCGGTGGTGACGTTTTCGTTACGAAGGGAAACGGAAGGGTGTTTCGTTCCCGGTGCCCGGGGATAATCGCGTGACGGGCCCGGGGATGTCCCCGGGCGGCGATATTATAATCGTTCGACGAGGGACAAACCGCGCGGTACACAAATAGAACGAGGCCGGAAAACCGGGTTTTTTTTTTTCATTCTCGCGCGCACGCGCACCGGACGCCCGGTACACGCGCGTAGCGTTTCTCGCCGCCATAGGCGTTTCGGCGATCTGGCTTCGCGTTGCGAAATCGTCGGTAACGTGTACGCTACACGGTCGTTATAAATAAGCGTACACGCGTGTGCCGGCGCGCGTATAATGGCTCGTACATTTACGGCGGTAGGAGCAACCGTGAAAGAATGTAGCAAGCTCGTTTCCGGGCGCGCGCGTGCGCGAACAAAACAAGTTCGATGCCTCGGAAACCGCCAAACCGCGCGGACGGTCAAGTTCAAGGTGGCGCGCGCGATATCGCGTAAATAATAATACGCGCGCATATCGCGTACTACGCCGGTGGACGCACGTGCGGCCCGGTCGCGCGACTCGTTATTACAGGTCCGGCGCGAAATTTTATTCCGTTTCGCCTACACGGTCGCGCGGTATATCTGTTCTTTTTTTACGTGCGATTTTTTTTTTTTTTGGGGGGAGGGACGTGGAGGCGGTAGGGCACGCGTGTATAAGGCGTTTTTTTTCCAATCACACGCGCCCAATCGCTACGTATATATATATATACATATTATTTGTTCGCTAATTACACGGTTATATACGTATATATGGCCGGCACGCTATCGCGCGGACGGCCGATTAGGATTATCGTAACGCCGTTCGTTCTTCACGCCGCGTCATTGTGTGACCGAGACAAATCGCCGAACGCGGAAACTACACGCTGTTTCGCTATTCCGTGGTGGACACACAGTGGACCGTGTGTACCGGTACCCCGAAACAACGCGTCGCGTTACCTCGGATACTGCCGAACGTAAACGCCGGTTACAACGGTTAAATTATACGTTTCGTTTTCCGGGCGAGCGAAACCATTTTCACGATCGACATCTTACGGGGGCCGCGTGACGTTCGATCCGAAATATTAAAAAAAAAAAACTCGGCCGTCTCCGAACCAATTTCGGAAAAATCTTCGATTTCTCTCTATCTCTATTTCATCCAGACTTCGGAACGTTCGTGAAGAATACTCGCGTGCGTGCCTCCTAGATGCCGACCAACTCGCGCTTCTCATTCAAACACAATCTGTAAGTCCGTTTTCGGCGATGGCCGACAATGAAATCAATCGCCGCGACCAATTTGTAGGGATAGTTGGACAACGCCAACATCAATCATTCGGCACGGCAAATATATACTTCTCCGAGCGTATTTCGCTTCGTATTTTCGTTTTCCGACCACCGATCGCGAACCAGTTGCGTATAAAAATGTAAATAGTTTAAACGTAATTCTGGCAAAGTGGCGCCGCCGGCTAGTCGTTCATAATTACTATTCAATTTGCGTACAATTCGCGACAATTACGCGTACGATATTATTTATGTGTCGTTCGTCGTTCAATAATACTTAAAAGTTTACTCGAACGATTTAAGCTTTCGAACGAAAGGTTCACGCACGTAATGACATTCACTTCGGGCGAAGCCGGATCGGGACAACTAGAGTATTACGTTCGATTTTCGATAATAAATATATACGTATAAGCGTAAAATGAATAAGTAAATATACGTTTATCTGGGACTCGTATCGGCTACAGAACTCGTTCCGAAAAAAAACGATTTATTTTTAATCGGTACGCCGATATTAAACACCGAAGTGTACTTAAACGTTAATATGCTTTCTGTGTACACCTGAAAGCCGTTTATTTATATATTACGCGCGCGCGTACTACGACGGGTACACGGAACGTTCCGTTTTTTTTTTTTTTTAAATTTTCAAAAGAGTTTTCAAAAGGGTACGCGCTCTATTATCAATCGAACCGCCGGCCAAACACGCCAATGCGAATTACCGTATAGATAATGAAACAAAACGGCCGTCCGTAATAACGGCCGAAAAACGTATATTCTGAACGAGACTGCCGATCGTTTTTGGTTCCAATCTATTGTCGATTTATTATTTCGGGTTTTTAGCGTAAATACGATTTTTTAACGTTTATATATACGTACGCGTAACACTCGGATAATTTATTTTCCGTAGACACGCCCAATTAAAATTTAAACGATCGTACTGATCGATCGCGTTGAATTATTCAAGAACTATTGCGTCACATATTTCGGCGAGTTAAAAATACAATTTAATTAATTTCGTACCGGTACGCGGCAATATATCATATCGCCGTGTATTTTTCCTTCGTTAACGGCCCAGAGATCGTTAAGTTATTACCATTTATATTCGAATTTTATTCAAATACGAATTCCCGGCCGTCGTCGTCCGACTGTAGTCGCGATTTGATAACGAAAATTCGTAGCTTATATACGGAGATCGGGCGGGATTTTTCTGTTTTTCATTTCGTATCACGCGTTCGTCGCGTACCGAATAATACGGAAGGAATTCACGCGCGCGTTCACCTTAGGCTGCGTTGGGTATTTTTCGTAAAAACGTTTTTCCCGCCGCGAAAAAATCGCCGCGAACGGGGTGTAATTGCGAAAACGTCGACGTTTATTATCACGTAGCACATATTCGATCGTTTCAGCCGACATTTACAACCGACGCCCGCGAATGACGTATATTGAAATAAGCTATAAACGTTCGCAAATTTAAACGATCGGAAACGCTTATTTTCTTGTTCGGAATACGCAAAAGGGCCGTGGGCGCTGTAGACGTCAGCTTAAGTGGGACACTTAGACGAAGATTTGTAGAGTTTTGAATTTGAAAGCGAATGGTTCGAAAAATGATTCCGAGAGACGATAGTAGTTCGTTATAATTAACGAATACGGCGAAATGTGTATATAAGCTCGTGTTTCGCGCAGTTGGACGAAAAAAACAAATACGAATACGCCGACGATTTTATCGGGGTATACTTTTTTTCTGAAGAATACCTTTAGATCGTTTTCAATGGCGTTTAAAAGGAAACTACCGAGAAAACGGGATCCAATAAAGTACCATCTAGATACGATTCGAATATATAACGTAAGTCGAAATAATGATAAACCCGTCGTCGTAAAAACGATATATTCTTCGTTTCGCTTCGAATTCAAACCGGAACGTTATAATTGACGCGAAACTAATTATTAAAAAAAATTATATATATGTTGCCTAAATCAAAGCTATAAACTTCAATCGGGTTACCCCTTCCCTTATACACACACAAGATTAAATCCGCGAACGGGGAAAAGTGTTCGTAATATATATTTTACGAATTTTCGCGTAAGCGACGCGGATTGATTTATTTGAAAACTTGATTCGGAACGATCTCGCCGCAGTCGGACCCGATAACGTAATAAATATTATTTATTTTCGTAATTTACCGGATTCGCCTCCCCCGCCCCGTTCGTCCCTAATGAATAACGGCCCATTAGAAAAATGAAAAGGAAAAAATAGGTTAGCCGCGGATGAAGGGACGAGTGGGCGGTGCGTGTGTGTGCGGCGCCGGGATGGGGGAAATCCGAGCGTTAGTTTTGTTTATGACGCGTACAATATAGCGTATACGGATTTCGCGTCGTCCGCTTCTATTAGAATGGAAAACCGTCGCGGCGAAACTCGTAGAATAATAACGATAATAGCCGCCTTCGTCTTCGACCGGACCGTGTTTAGCCGTTCGGCGCCATTATCGCGTATCGGATATTGTTATATTTACTTCCGCGAAAATATGAAACGAAAGACGACGTGTGTTTTTTTTTGTTGTTGTTCTTCGTCCCCGTGGTCATTCCGCCCACAACCCTCATGCCCGCCGTCCGTCGGATACCGCGCGGTATTTATTTTCGGTTTTTTTTTTCGCGTCCGATTAGTAATAACAGCTCCGCGACGTTCGGTCAAGCTCGTCGTCCGCCGCACGCCCCTCGTATATAATTACTAATATTATTAGTCTCGGGTTCGTATACATTTTCGAATAATCGATCGACGCGACGTTTTCCGCGTTTTTACGGGGGGGATTTGTTCACACGTCCCGGTCGTTCCGACGCGATTCTCTCGGGAAAATCGTTAATTAAAATTCGTCCGCGCCAAATTCAACTACGACGATACAACGGCGTTTAGTTCGCCGAACGTTTTCCACAAAAGTTTTATTAGTACGTTTTCCCGAATCATCTTCATACCGTTAAATACCCTTAACACTTTTTTTAAAGGCCGTATTTTTATTATTAAATATGGTACGACTGTCGCGCGCGCCCGCGGCTCGTCACCGTGACCGTGTCCCGCGTATAGTGCCGAGCCTACCTAGCTCGGCGAAATAATATATTTATCGACGCTGTTCGGCCGCAACGAAACGCGTGCCCGTACAGATTTTACGAAAAGTTTACCCGGTACGAAACGCCGTTTGTTTTTTAACGAAATTGATTCCCCGTTAGTGTACACATACGTCAAAACGTCCACACTTTAAATGACGACAATAGACGTACGACACGGCTCGTAATATGAACACAGAGACAGACGTTTATTCCAACGTTGTAGATCTTCGAAGATATTTTTTCGTCGACGGGTAGATCTCCGTCCGCGAGTTTTTTTATAACCATTAACTTAGGCCGAAGATAAGAGAAAAATTCGGATTTCCGCATTTGTTCGATAATGAACGTTCGCCAAATTTGCCCATTCGCGCCCTCCCCTCCCCCACCGTAAATACCGTCGTTCGTCGTGTAATTAATTACCCATGGCCCATAGACGTCGATCCTCGTTGTCCGAGTCGTTTTCTCCCCTCGGCCGTAATTCGAAAAATCGCAAACGGGCCCCAGCCCTAAACGTCGGTCCCGCGCACGGTTACGACGGGCTCGCCGACCGATTCCGTCACGTCTTCGATCGCGCCGCGCCCAGATAGGTGACCATCCTCTAGCTCACGGGCACAGCGCCGTACAGCGAGCCGACGTGCGCCGGATTTATCTGTCTGTCGGCGGGCTGGCGACCGGTTATACGCCGAGTGTTCGCTAATTGGAACACGCGACGTGTATTGGCGGGAGGGACCCGCGCTGGACTCGGTGGATGTCGGTCGGCCCAAGTCGACGGTACCGTACGTGTGTGTGTGTGTGTGTACGGTGCTTGTGTTGGAATACGCTATTATATTTACGGGAAAAGCACGGAACGTTTTACGGCCGGAGACTATTATATATTTATATAGACAGCGAGAGTAGGCGGTTGTGTATAGTAATAGAATGGACGACGAGTATAGAATATATATATTTGTACAGTAATAGGATTGTCTATAGACATATATATATAGTAGCCCGAGTAGTAGGTGAAGAGAGAGCAGCCCGTGTATACGTGCGGATTGTGGAGAAGAGATGGACAGATAGAGGGAAAAGAACGACGACGCGTGGAGAAGAGAGACGAGCGCGGACGAAACGCGCGTGTAATAATGAAGCTGTTTAGGTCATTCGCTCGGGGCGCGCGCGCGCTAGCTCGCGTACGCACACACGCACACGAGCGCGCGCGCGCGTGTATATTATATAGTGGAAAAAAATCGAAACTAGTTTGTCACAAGTTTCCTGACGAGTCATGCTCGGAGCGGCGCTGTGGGCATATAATGGCTACGATTTTTCATTTACGTGCGTAATGCGTGCGTGCGTGTATGTGTATGCGTGCGTGCGTGTGTGTGTATGCGTGCGTGCGTGTGTGTGTATGCGTGCGTGCGTGTGTGTGTATGCGTGCGTGTGTGTACACGACGAAATAATCACGGTTCATGGCTGTACGCTCGGTATACAATATATGTACACAATTGAACTTGAAGCCGAAATGAAAAAAAGTACACTCGGCGGCACTAGACGCGCACGTCATAATACGAAGGCGACGTACAGTGTTTTGGAGGCCACGGAATATATATGTGCGTACGTCGTTCGGTGGAGGAAGACGGTCACGACCGTTCGTCGTGCACTTCCATTCAGGAACGCCGCCGTTCGTGTATTGATTTAGATTTTCTCGTCCGACGCTTATTATTATTATTATTGTACGGCGTGAAACCTGTTTGTGTTCGCGTTTGCGTGCGCACGTTACCTGCACGGCTGGAAAAGGAAAAAATTTCGAGAAAGTAAAAATGAATATATTACGGCGTCGCCGATGTTCCCGATTTTCCGCCGCGTACACGCCGCCAAAAAATAACGATAATTATTATAATCGTCCGCCGCTGTCGTCCTCTCGCCGTTCGCCGACGGACAATAGACGCGTTCGCCTCGAGGGCGTCTTAATAATATAACGATATCGTTACGCGTAATTTAACTATATTTTCATTCGCCGTACAATATTTTTATTCTCTCGCTTCTCGCCGGCGTCAGACCCGTTAGGCCGTCGACGTCCCGCCGCGCCGACGTATAATAAACTCGTAAACACGCCGCTTTTCAAACAATCGAAATTATCAATTTTCGATACTAAACGAACGTATCTGTCGGAGAAAAATATTAATTTTCGTTCCCCCCTACGTTATTATTATTATTATTATTATTAACGCGTTTCGGCCGAACGGGTTCGTACAATATTGTGTTTTCGGAAGGTCGGCCGCGCGCGATCCGAGCGTGTACGGCGCTTAAGGCGGACAAAAAGGTTTCGTACGAAATTCCGCGAGCGCGTCGAACGTAAACGGAAAAACCAAAACGGACGTGCCGAACAGAGAACGGTGCGCGACGAATTGCGTAAGCGTATAACGCGCGGCGCGGTACAGGCGGCGTCTCGGCAGAAAGACCCGACAACCACAACCGCGATTTCGGGATTTAAACGGTAGATGGTAACGTCAGTGGAATCGGCCGAAGACTGATTCGCCGTTTCCGCGTTTTCATCGATTATAGGCGCGCCCGCCGTTTCGAGACGGGTAAAATAACGTTCCTGGACGAAAACGCGGCTTTTTGCTTAACGCGCCGTTTGTTCCCCGTGCAACGGCAACGGTCTCCCGGGAACGTTCCCGGAGCGGGCCCGGTACACTACGCGAATACTACGTTTCGATAAAAATCGTCGCGTCTAAAATTGCGCAACGCGAACGTTTCGAGCGCGCGCGTACGTTCAAACGCGAAACGTGTACGCGCGCGAATTTGATATTCGCTCGTACGCGTTTCTATACAATTAAATACACGATACAAATTACGCGCGTGTACCATACGGGGAATCGAATCGACTCCTATTATTAACACGTAATTATATAGCCCCGATAGTACACGAAACCCCGAATAAGAAAGGAACGTACGGCGGAAAAAACCGAATAAAAAATATAAATGGCGGTAGGTCAGTGGCACCGCGTATATAGAGTAAGCGTGTGTGTGTGTACGCGTAACGCGTATACCCGCGGACACACACACACGCACACGTAACACGGTTATTATTATTTTGTTTTTTCGTTCTTTTTTTTTGTTTAGGCAACAATTTTGCCTTCCTGCCCATTCACCCGCGATTAGTTTCTCGTCACGCTCGTGAATTTTCCATTACACGTCATTCCGCTGTTGCGCCGTTGTACACACACACACATCACGCGAATCGCGTACCGAGGCCGCCAAGGTCATCCCTCCCACCACCCCCCCCCTCTCGGGTCGTATAGAAAGGCCATTACGCGGCCGTCCGTGCGTGTGCGTGCGTGCTCGTCTATAACGCCCGCGTGCGTACGGTTCCGATTTGCCGTCGTCGAACGTGACGCGGCGTCAAGTCTTCCGCGCGCGTGTATTTACGATCTGGCGACGGCGGAAACGAGATGTCGCCGTACGGCCGTTTTTTTACCACGGTCGCGTCAACAACCACTACTGGTGGGCCGACGACCGGTGGTACGCTTGAACCCTAGCGACTTGCACGCCGTTACGGATACGGTCGCGGCCGTCCAAGCTTCGTATTTACGTTCCGTCGTTGGCGAGAAAATTGACCATCCCCGGCCGTCGTTGAACGACGGGAACACGCAAACACCAAACGGTTCCCCGCGTCGGACGTAATAAATTCGTCGACGGTTAATTCGACGTGGCCGCGGTACGATTGTACCGAAATTCGTTCGGATTGTTGCCCGTTTCGAACGATTCGAATCGGAACTTGTTGCGCGTACACGGGGAAACGGAGCTTATACGATAACACATTTCGAAAACAACAACAACAACAACGTAACCGCGGGCCAGTGCAATAATAACGACGTTACCCGAGCCCTAATTATTATCGTAATATACGTACGTGCGCGAGAGCGAACATCGCCGGCGTCCACGGTCGTTCAACTCGACCGCGACCGCGGTAAATAACGAACTCTGGATACCGATATTACCGGAAACACGGCCGCCGTTCGAAAACAAAACTTTCGTCGGAAATCGTCGCCGTCGTCCTCGAAGGTTCCATACGCCGAGGGGACGGGCGCTTTCGCGGACGTTATTTCGTTTAGGTTAGGAGGGCGTAGCACGTACACGGCCGTCCGGCGGCAGAACCGCGCGATTGATATGTCCCGTGGACGAATACGGGAAAAAACGCGACCGCCTCTCTTAATTATTTACTCCCGCGGGTCGGACGCACGAGGGCGGCCCGACAAGTAACGCCTCTACGCGTGTAACTTTCCAACCGGCCAACGTCAATTATCGATCCACGCGTCGTTAATATCGACCTTTATTCGCGAACTGTATAATTTTTCGACGGAACTACCTACCACTACATTATGTTCCCGACGCCCGATAGGTTCGTCGATAGCAAATACGATCCTTCGGCTCGAGCGACGGTGGCGGCCAACTCCCTCCCCCCCAAAATCGTTTCACTTTCTCGTCACCTTCGGTACGGACGAGATGTTTTATGGCCGCGCGGTGCTAAATCCCGACTGTAGAACGGACGCGGAACGGATTTTCGGAATTCGTCGTGATTTTTTATCATTTCCGTCCCACTGAGGTCTCACGTTGCCGGCAAACGGAATTTGGTCTATAACACGTTTCGTTCGTTTTTTCTCGTTTAAGTCCCGTCGAGGTTCCAAGCGTTCGTATTAACTTTATTAACAAAAAAAAAACGATCGACCCAATTTTCTCGTTTGTTTGAGCCGCACATTTGGAAGACGCCAATCCCGCGAATCATAAACCAACAAGTTCCGATCCCCGCGACGTTAACTATTAAATTCGAAATCTCGACGACGGAAATTCGACATCGGCGAAGACCTTATCGGCTCGTTCTCGTACGTATATCGATACGAAATAAGCGCTTCGATTTACCGAACGTTTAATATACTCGCGGTTGTATATGGCGTCGACGTCAAATACCGCGAGAATAATTCGAGACGAAAGCGAACCTAAACCTTTTGCGTTGTCGCGCTTTTAAATTCGGAGCTTCCGTAACGGTCCGTTTGGAAAGAGTCCGGTGGACGCGAACGTTTGGCGTGCGGCCGTTAAAGTCTCCTTAGCGACTTTTCGTTGACGTCCCGTTCGCGATTCGTCGACAATTCGTTTTCTTCGGGCGTTCCGCCCTTGGCGACAAGAAAAATGCGAAAAACGCGTCCCGAAACGGTCTACACGGAAACGGCCGCGTGATAATTAAAACGTCGTCGGAACGGCAAACGCGTTTATCGGTGTACGTATATAACGGAAAACAAAACTAATACAAAAAAAAATAACGATCGCTCCGTATACACACGGGCGACGTTCGTTTCTCGATCCCTGCGGGGAGCGTCGTTGGCCGGGTACGATTACTGGAAAGCGACCGTACTCTATATACGGCCGGCGTACGTAAATTATATTTAACCTACGACCTATAACCAGCTCGTCGTGACGTAACGCCGTCGCGGACTAGATTTGTGCGATTGCGGCGGCCCGCGCGCGTTCCACATCTGACCTAACCGTGTCGCGCCAGCGTCGCACCGTACGCGCCGCGATTATTTACACGATTTTTTTCGTTTGTGGTTCGTACGTGTATACTATCGTCGTAATTAGGTCCCGGACGTCGTTCTCAACTTTCCTTCAGCGTACTCGCGGCGAAGTAGAAATTCGCGTCTCCAACGGAAACCGCTCCGTCGACCACGAACGGTCTCCCCGCGATGCTCTTCCAGCGATTTTCGGTACGCTTTCGACGCCGCCGTACCATTCATTCCGTCCATCACGCGCGGTTAGTATTCCTCCTCGAACGTTCGGCCGGCGCGGAGGCCTTTTTTTTTTATTCGGCGCCCGTGTTAATAACTGTACACCCGTCGATTTACGGAATACATTAAACCGACGAACCGCATCTAACCTCAATCGCTCGTTTCGTAACGGTTTGGCGGTCGGACGGTTATAGGATTCGTACCGCGTTCGCGGTCCACGCGTCCGAAAAATATCGCCCGAACAACACGAAACGGTTGTCTACCAAACGCTTTGTGTTTCCCCGTACGGTAGATGGAGGGCTCGCGACGGAGTCGAAATCACTCTGTATGCGCCGTCCGACGCGCGCAATCCCCGCTCGACTTGTCAGCGGTTCGAAAACCGGTTTGGGTCGCGTGAAAAGGCGCGTCCTCCACCGAGCGCACGGTGGCGATAATAAACGTGGCGCGGGCGGGCGCTGCAGGTGAAAAGACGAAGAGTTCGAAATCGTGCGATCGGTAAAACGGTTTACCGTGTACACCTATATACAGGACGGTTATTGTCACGAACCGGCGATTTCGAACGAAGTTCGTTCCGACAATTTCCGTTTATTATCGAAACGTGTATGGAGTTCGGAGGAAACATACGTGCCATATAAACGCGACCCCGTTCGATTTTCGTACGATAATCGACGCGCGTAATTTTTGTGTTCCAGCCGACCCTCCCCGAAATAACCCAAAACGTTCGTTTAGCGGCAACCGCGGAATTCCGATACGAGCGCGTTCTTGACAAGACCGTCGTCCGTTAGAGAAAACCGTGACGAACTGGCGGCCCTGGGCCGGCCGACATTGGACATTTGTCGGCGCGCGCAAATATTTTCCCGTAAAAGCCGAAGGACCCTAATTTATATTTGCCGGGACGATGCGCGGCCGTGACAAAATACGTAACCAGGGCGGCGGTTAGGTTGGGAAGGGAAACCGAATACGTGAACGAGAGTTTTATGGACGCGTTCTCGCGCGCTGTACTATAAGAACGTTACGTCACGCGCGGGACGCGACCGTACACGCGTCCGTCTACGGGGCGCTTTATTCGTTTTTTCGGCCGGCCCGCGGCGACCATTACCCGCATCGGCGGTGGCGCGCCGCCTGCGCCGCTACGGGGGGGGCCATTTTTTTCCAGTCGAGTATTGGCGAAACACGTAAAAAAAAAAAAAAAACGAAACACGCGCTCGCAGTACGACGTCGTTGGCAGTAGGCCGTTCTATGTTGTCGGAGAAAAGGAGGGAAAAAATCGGATATTATTTACGATCGAGCGTGTTGTTCGACGGTAACGCGGGGTGGCGGAGGTGAAACGAAAAACCGCCAGAATCCAGTCGCGCGCGCCCGGTACGGTAGTCAACGACGACGTACATGACGATTACGCGAGATATTAGGGTAATATTACTATCGACGTACGAGCCGCCGCCACCGCCCGCGACAATTATAACGCGTTTACGGGAAAACCCGAAAAAAACGGTTTTTTTAAAAACGGGCGTTTTTATTTCGGAACGTAGCCTCCTTTGTCGTCGTGTACGGCCGGTAACGTTTCCGATTAACGATTTCGATCGCCGGACGACAAATCACAGTATTCGCCCGTAAGCGTCGCGGGAAATTTTCGAAAAATTACCGTATCGGCACGGTTAGCGTTCAGTCGGCCGACACGCGCTATAAAACGCGCGGAAAAACCGTGGACGGGTGTGTCGTCGACGAACCGAAATACTGGCTACAAACGACGCGCGTGTTTGTGTATGTGTGTGTATGTATGGGGCAACGACGTCGATACGCGCGTGTAACGTTTTAATTATCGTTCCGAAACGAGTTGTCTCGAATATATCCGTAGTAATTGTCTAAACGGATTTCGAGCCGATAATTTCGCGAAAAAACCGACGCGAGACCGTGAAGGTGATTCGTTTTTCGAATTTTACCCGAGTGTACATAACGCGCAGGCCGAAGAAGGGCAAGACGGCTCTCGCGCTGCGTTACGAGCGAGTTTCGTGGCGCGACGCGTATTACGCGCGTTTTTTTATATACGTATATGTGTGTATATATGTACACGAGACTCGGTGATAATTCGTGCGTTACGGGCCGTCGTCGTCGCACAAGGAGAAAAAAAAATTACGGATAAATACGGCTAACTATATACACACAGACACACGAACACGTGCAACGACCCCATTACCGCCGCCACGCGCGCTGCTATTACTCATTCATTACTCACTTATCGGCCGTACGTGCGTGCGTATTTTCAATACCGTTAGTTTTCACGGAAACGCGCGCGCGTGTCCGCGTACAACATTATACGCGCCTAAGTACGTCTGGACGTCCGTCCAAACGGTTTTTTAATACGGGCACGGCGGAACGGTAAACGAACACGGCAGGGATAGAATCGGTGTTTTTCTATACGTCCGACGATCATCCGCCCCTGAACGTCCGCCGTGTTTTACGCAATTAACGCGTAAACGACGACGGGCCCGTACGCTGTACATTTCGCGACTCGGTGTCGAACGGCAGTTTTACGGGCTCGTCTCCGACAGTGTTTGGACACGGTGATCGTGACACGACGGCCCGGTTCGAAAATCGATTAAGCGAAATTCGAAAAACGAAACGAACGCCGAATCGGTCCCGACGTTTTCCACATTTAAGACGGGAGAATACCGACACTTTCGAACGGACGGCGGATAACCAGAACGAAATGTCCGATACGAATTACGACTGCGATGGGGATGAGGGGGGGGCTTCGAAAACCGTCGGCTATTACGGATTTTCCGCCGCGTAGACGGCCCCGAAAGGTCTTTGCCCCGTTTCGCCTTCACCGTTAGTTGCGGCGATATTCTCCTCGAGTACGGGACGACGGACGTGCCGTTTTTCCGGAATTTTCAATTTTCGTAACCGCGTGCGTGCATTATTACGTTCGACGCGTAAACGATAAATCCGCGACGGACGCGCGCGTTCTCTCGTATATGATTACGACGCTTATTATTATTACAATCACGTGTAGTCGAACACGAATTCGTCCGTACGCGTGTATAATACGTATTGTACGGATCGTCGTCGACGTAGGCGCAACCGGTTCGTACAATATTATTTAGAAAGAAGTACGGTCGTGCGTACACAGGGTGATCGAAATGTCGGCCGGGAACGAACGCCCACGTATCGACGCGAAATTGTTCGACGCGCGCGCGTTTATCCGTTCGATTCGCCTAGTGTGATCGAAAACCCTACGACGGCCGTTTAAAACGATTTTCGTTTCGCCGAAAGTGGTTCGAAATCGTTCGCTAGACGACGAACGAAACTACAAATAAAAGCGCGCGCGCGCGCGCTTGATACGGCGCTCGTAAACGGTTACGTTACGATTAAAACGCGCCGGGCCGGTTACCGTGAACGTTTACTAGCTAATCAACGCCGGCGCCGGTGGTTATTTCGACTATTTCGGACGACGGGAAATTTCGATCATTCTGTACACGCGGTACACACGTCCGTTAGACACGTGTGTGTGTGTGTGTGTAAATCGTGTACGCACGAGAAATCGGTCGGTCCTGAGTGTCGGCGACGAACGGTAGGAGTGAACGGCGATAAAGAGAGAGACGAAGAAACAGCGCGGCGCGTGAAATACACGAAGGGCTACCGGAATATAATAATATGTATATATATGACGCGGAGGTCAGAGCCGTTCGCGCCGGTCGCGGTTCCCGGGAGACCGATATTTTATTAATCGGCCGGGCACGTTCGATCAACGCGTTAACTACGATATTATACGTTACGGACTTCTACGTGAAACGTTGTCGGTTTTCGAAATATAGGCCGGGTTCGAATACGGATTTCCCGGTTTTTGTTCGTCGCTTTTTCGTTTTTGGTATTCCTTTTCCGCGGTTCGCGTTAATCGTCCGCGCTAAGTTCGGAACGTAACGAGACGTAACTAACGTACCGGGACAAAAAACCGGTATCGTTTTTGGTTTTTAAACGCCCTATACGAATAAATTCGTCGACGACTATTCTAAATGTTACACGCGAATTAGACGTGCAAATATATATATATATTCGTCCGACCGAAATCGCGAGTATATTCAATACGAACATTTTAAATACAAAACACCGAACATTCGCGAGATTACGCGAAATTATTATTAGGTCGCGAATTACGTGTCGGCGTCGAACGTACGAACGTAAATAAAGCGAATTCGTACAAATACGTGCCGCGTATAATGGTTACGCTACGTCGCCTATACGCTCGTTTCGTTCCATTGTGCGTATCACGAAAACGTTATTCGCGCTAAAAAAAAAACGAAAAACCGAAAATTCGACTTTTTTATTATACGGAAAACGCGTATTTTTCGTCGGCGTTTACGCGCGACCGAAACGTATTGTGTAGCGTTCTGGACACGTTCGCACGCGTTTCGTATCGGACCCTCTCCCGAAGACGATTAATATTAACCGACGATCGACGGCGCGAGTACAAATATAGAGCGGCGTATTTAAACTCGACGGGAATATCCGAGCACAGGTGTCGACTCTACGCGCCGGTAATTTGTATGTTTCGTTAATAATTTACGGGTCGCGAACGGCGGACGGGGCAAGCCCATTTTATTAACGGGACAAAAGTCGTAGAATGACGCGCGGCGTAAACGTTACGGGTAAACGTATCGGGGGAACGAACGTCGGACGATTATAATAATATTTCTGGCGTATTATCGGGCGCGTTAGGTAAAGTTGTAGCGGAAATTCGACGAATACGGAAAACGAATTGGCGGTTCCGATTTTCCGCGGGTCGAGGTTCGTATATATATATATTTGATAACCGGCAGACGTGACGACCGCCGGTCGTTGAGTGTTTATAAACGTCGACGGCGCCGAAATTGATCGAAATGCCGCCGGAAAACGATTATTTTATTAGCCCGACGATTACGCGCGTACAGTGAGATAGTCGTGATAAAACGGTAAAATGTAAAATGGCCACGGTAAATAAATGTTTATAAATAGGTTGCTGAAACGAGAAAAAAAGCCGTTGAATTATTGTGATCACGTAAGACTCACTGCGGAGATAAGACCTTGAATAGGGTACTTCTATAGATATACGCGCGATATTTACCTACGGTCCGACGGCGCCGCGTCGATTATGTCCTAAATTATGACGTGAGACTTGGCAGCGGGCGCGTAAGACTACGTGATTATCATTTTACGAGATGGAGAAAAAAAGCGAAACGTCGATGACGGTCGTTAATTATACGTATATATATATATATATACGCGTAAAACGTTTTCCGTTTAGAAAAACGATATCATTAATTACCCGCGACGGTCCCTCCTATCCGCCGCCGCCACCCGCGGAAGTCGTTCGACAACGCGCGCGAGTGTCTCGTTTCGAAAACGCCTTTTTTATTTACGCTCCGTCTATTACCCGGCACGCATGCCGACACTGTGAATATAATACGCGCGCGCGCGCGCCGTTATTATTATTGTAGCGCGTGGACGGCGGGTGGAGGACAGCGGTGTAAAGGAAAAAAGTGACGGACCGCTACTACGCGACACACGTTTCGCGCGCGTCGTGTCGACAACGGCACACAGAAGCGCGCGAACCGTAATAATACGATAAAGTTTATTATTGTACGCGTCGTCGTTCTAAATGGAATACGTACATCGTCTTCTCGAGACGACGGCCGCTACGGACTGGCCGTACGCGCGTCGGCTTTAACCCGTCCGGATATAACCGACCGGCCGCGGCGGGCAAACGGGACGACCCGTAGACGAGCGCTACTAGTCCGATTTGCGTTTGCGGATTCGTCTATTACTGCGCGGTAACAGCCGATCCGGTTACCGGGTATCCACAACGACTTTACGGGGTCGTTTGGCCGGGCGACACGGGAACGAAAACGTACTCGTGGGGACCGCCTCGTCGTCCCGTTGCCCCTGTCCCCCCCCCAAAAATATAATATCGTGTAAACGCTTGGCCGCCGACTTCGGTAGTATCCCGGACAAGGGCCCGCCGATTTTACGTACGCGGCGTACGGTTTGAAAATACGCTCGATTCGTCGTGTACCGTTCTGGAACGTTCGACGCGACCGATGAAAGAACCGTGAAACGTTCTCAAATCGTAACGAACCG
Source organism: Geopemphigus sp. TES_GeoC_2020 (assembly GCA_025469175.1). Classification (NCBI taxonomy): domain Eukaryota; kingdom Metazoa; phylum Arthropoda; class Insecta; order Hemiptera; family Aphididae; genus Geopemphigus; species Geopemphigus sp. TES_GeoC_2020. The sequence continues at coordinate 102,751 of JAIPRN010000136.1, forward strand.
GATACATTGTCGAATGGCCCGCGTATAATATTCGTAGTGAAGCGAACGGAACCGACCGTTTCGTCGGTATTTCGAAATCGACGGCGACGAAACCAAACGTAATAACCGCGCGTTTTACGTACGCGGACAATTATTCGTTTCGATTCGGTCCCGAAAATAATCCGGACGTTGTAGAACAATCGTTATCGTCCAGATTACGGACGGGCTAAAATCGAACATTACGCGCGAAAACGAATCGAGAAATCTATACTTAAGCTCTTCCGCCGCCCCTCCTACCTTTCCGGCACACGGTGCCACCTCCCGTCGGTCGCGCCACTGGTACGCAATTTATAATAATAACGGAGCGACGAAAACACGCGCGGTCTTCGTTCCGCCCTTCCTCCCCCCACCCCATAACGACGACGCGTTCGCGTTATACCGTATTATGTTCCGCCGGGCACGGGTCCAAGAAACGGTTGTTTTTTTTCAATTTCTTCCTCGCCCACCCGCCGTGGCCGCGTATCACTTTCCGCGCTATTTACATAGGCCCAGGTCCGCGCACGATCCACTTACGCACGATACGGCCGTAAATCGGTAATAAACGTTTAAAATTCGCGGCCGCCGTTGTTGCGGTTATCTTCGTGTCCCGTACAATCGCCGGGCGGTGAGAATTCGTATTATTGTTACGTTCGCCTAACGGACTTTTCGAAATTATCTACGTGTATAATACGGCCACTGGAAATATTTCGTGTCCAAAATGGAAAAAAAAAAAAACGTCGAATTATTTTAAATTATTATATATATATATAGGTAGGTACCTAGTACTTATCTCGTCGCATATATAGATAAGATCGATGCGTATTATACCGTGGATTGTGCCTTGTACAAATAATTGTGTACAATGTCAGTTACGCGTGCGCGATTCGTGAAAGTAATAACTACGCCACGATATAGACGACGACTAAGCGCAAAAATCTAACTCTACATTGTCGAAAAAAGAAATTACGTTAATGTTCGGGTATCACGGAATATACGCGTACATAACGCGCTACGTCCGAAATTGGAATTATTCGAGCGAACCACCGAACGGCAAATCGATAAAAAGACGTAACGTCGCAGGAAACGTACGTACGCGGTAATAAGACGAAGTTTACCGCCGCCGAGTAACGAAAATCGTAAACGCTACAAGGAAAACGGAGACCGCGGAAAACGTACGTAATTTACGCAGCGTTCGCGGACGGAGTACGTTCGGATTGTATAAATTCGTCGCGTGAATTCCGGGCGGGGTGTTTGCGGGAACGAGGAAAACGACCGCGTGTCGAAAAACGTACGATTTGCACCGCGAAAACGCGAACCTGGTGAAACGTTTATTTCGGTTTCGGTACGTTAAACGACAGACGCGTCGGATACCGCGTTCGTAGTAACGTAAAATTAACGTCGTAATACGTTACCGAGCGTATACTTTTTTTTCGCGCTCCTTACGAGACCGTTTTCGGATAACGTGACGACGATTCGAAACGCGACTCGTGTACCGTCCCGAAATGTCGGCCGTCCGTTTCGGTCGTTCCGGTTCGTTCCGGACGTCCTTTCGGCGACCGCCGATGATTTGTAGACGACCCGGCCGCCAAGGTTAGGCGTCGTTACCGTTAACGCTAACCGCCACCGGCGAACGCGCCGCGATAGAAGAAGAGACCTCGCCGGGCGGAGAGCACCGCGGGTACCGTCGTATTTTAAATACGTCCGTTCCCCGCGGACGTGTTCTGGACGTTGTCCCGCGCGTGTGGCGCCCAGACGCTCGTCGCGCGTCACGTCCGCGGCGCCCAACGAGACCGGTCGACCTATTTTCCCGGCGAGACCGCGTTACCGACGTGCCGGGCGCCCGATCGACGGGCTACGGCGGCGTTCCGGCCGAAACGTTCGTGTTTTTCGTAAACCGGACGCCCGAGTAACGAACCGTCTTCGAGAAATGTCGAACACGTTTCTGACACATCGGTCTCCGCTCCGCCCGGAACGTTTCGTCCGAACGAAAAATACGTTGTCCTCGAATACTACGACGATCGTCGGCCGTTCGTCGCGACGCGCGTACGTATTCCCGGGACGAAAGGGAAAACGTACTCGCGTAGTAGTTTTCTAGCGACAAATACTCCGCTCGTGAATCGAACCGGGTTCGGTAGTTGTCCACGTTTCCGCGTTCCCGTCATTTTCTTCTCGAAATACGATTGATTATTACGTTCGGCGATATTTTTGTCGTTACCGGTACCGGACCACGGTAACGAATGTAAGTACGGAGAGTTTCGACGAGATAGCGAAACGCTAAGGAAATGATCGTACGACGTTTCGCCGAAACTGGTCCGGATATGTTTTGAGTTTCGTGATTACGTACGCGCGATTTCCATTCGGCGTGCGCGCGTCACGTGTATAAATAAAGATAGCGAAACGTCGGAGCGCCGCGATCGGATACTCGCGAGGCCTTGAATTCGGGGGGGGGAAAGAACAAACGATTCGTTTCGCGTCGTCCGTTCTAAATATATTGTAGCGAACGATCCCGAACAGCGAAAAAAAAAACGGAAAAAATTATACGTTCGTACAAACTCCGGGCGTGTAGTGTACCGCACCGAAAGTATTTACGAATGGGGAACGACGGCGGCACTGTCCCCGGAAAATTGCTGCGTCGGTGGAAGACAACGCCGTTGAATTCTCGCTATACGGGTACGCGCGACGTTACGAAAATACGTCCGTCTAACGTTACAGATAATTTCCGTGCAAACGGCGGCTGAATGGTTAAGCGAACGAAAAGCCCGACCGATAGTATTATACGCTCGCGGGGGGTATTCGTTTTCGCGCGGCGTACGAACGGGGCGACTTTCGTTTAAAAACGAATATAAAACCGTACGCGAGGTCCTCGTGATTGCGTACCGTTTCGCGTTCCCACCGTATGACAGACGACTATTTCGATTTCTTTACCCCGTTCGTCGTACAAAAACCGAAAACCGTGTCGACACACCGAACAACGACGATTTTTCGTCGGTAACGGTTCTTTTTCTTATTTAACTTCTTAAAGTTGACTTTCAATAAACGTCGAGACGACACGCGCGAAAATCTCGTTTCGATTTGTCGAGACGGGCAGGCCTGTCTGGCTGCTAACGGTAACAAAACGAGTCACGCCGGGCGCGTTGTCAGCGCGACGTTCGCGGAATATACGAATCGTAATATCGGACGTTTATTCGGACGCGTTACGATAACGTTGGATCGTTTCGGACACTTGATTTGACCCGTCGACGTGCGACCCGTTGTTTGGGGCCGGTCGAGAAGACGCGATTGACGCAACGAGATATTCGACGAAAAAACGTAAACCAATATACGCGTTCGGTACGTGTTTTGTGAAAACCTCTAGGCGGTAACTGGCACAGTTGTTAATATAAATACGTACACGTTTGTATATAGAACGGGCGAGTTTTACAATTTCACGAAATCCGTGTTCGTTGTCGAATATTTCGTACAGGAAAATTGACCAATCATCGTAAACGACGTATTTCGTCCCACGACCACCCAACCTAGTCATTTTAGAAACGGCAACGGACAACTAAACGCTGAAACTGTTCTTCGGAGTCTACCTATCCGGAACGAACGCGTAACGTTTCGTATATTAACGTTCGAACCTACGACGCTCGTCGTTATTATTTACTCGTCGAAGTAATCGAAATCTTCTTACCGCCACTCGAACAACAAACCTCGGTTCGCTAAACTCGGGACTGGGATCAAATCTCGTCGAAACGTCCGCGAAAGCCCCGTTGATTATGCGCGCGCGCGAATCGTATACGCGAATCGTATAATACGGGCGTTACGTAACACGGCCAACACGCGTCGGCGCGCATTTTCCCGTCTTATTAGCGACCTTATTACGCGATCGAAGAGTATATACGGCGGAAAGAAAAACGACGGACCGGTGTACGTTCCGATAATATTCGATCGAAAAACGCGCGTACGGCGTAGGTGGGCGCGGAGGTCAGGGGGACGTCACGATAAAAACGATAATCGATACGAACAAACGCGTCGTCGATAATACGACGGGCGATTTGATAATACCCGTTCTACTTACTTAGCGTATTATATAGACCCCGGCCGTATTATAGACGCGCGGATTGTACGAAATACGTAATATAATTTAGGCCGAACGGTGCGTGGGCCGGGCCGGTCAAAAGTGAAAGAAACCTTTTTTTATAATAATACACGCGCTTTTTTCTTACGTCGAACAACGACCGTGTATCCTTCGATGTCGCAACGTCGTTTAATCGAACATACCGCGGCCATTGGTCGCGCGCGTCCAACGTATTAACACGTACGGGTACGTTCGATTCGACGGTCCGCGTTCCAATTTTCGTTATTGGCGATAATTTCCGACGGAGAGGTCGTATACGACGACCGAGTATAAACGTTCAACGAGCGCGCGTGTACGTATTCTACACGTAGGTACATAATATATACGCGCGAGTAGTTTTTCTAGTTTTATCCACTCGAAACGCGCACGCATTGGCGTATATTTCAATACGTGTGTATATATATATATATATATGTATATAAACGGTATAGGTACACTTCACGATCCCCTAAGGTCGCTCTCCGTTCGGATCGAATTTTTTTTTTTTTTTTCGGAGGCCATTAACACACGCCGCACGCCGTCGCTTGTCCGCCGTACGTACGCCCACGGTACGATCGTATATATTATTATTATTATTATACTTACGTTACGTACACTCGGCTCGTGTTGCGACATCGAATACAACGTCGTTGTTATTCGTATCGTTATTACCGTAAAGACGCCCGTGCGCGTACGAAACCGTCGACGAATCGGCAAACCGTTTTCCGCGAGACGACGGTCATCAGGCGCCGCGCTAAAGGCCGGCCGCTCGTCTCGTCCGAATTTCGTTGCCGCGGACGAATGGACAATACCGAATTTTCTCGTCCCACCCGCTTCGGACCCCCCGAACGGAAAATACGTCGTTTCGGTTATTTACGCGCAAACGCTCACTCGTGTAATTGGACCTCGGTGCCCGTCCCGCTATTTCCGAACGATCGAATAAATTACATAATTAAATAAATACGTACCCGTTATTACGTTCGCGGGCGCGTTAACTATTCGGGGCGGTTTTAGCGACAATAGAAAATCGCGAATCCAACGTACGGTACGCGTTTATTTCGGAAAACGTCGCGTGCTTTTGAATTTTTCTTTTCGTTTTCGGTTTACCGACCCGTAATCGAAACTGCGACCGCGGTAATCGTTACGGTTACGTACAAATGTCCGACAGACGATAAAACGTCGGTCGCGTTTCGTCGAGATCGGTGTACGTACCGTATCCGATTCGTCGGCGAACACCAACGTCAACGCGTTAACTACCGAATTTATAATATCGCCGATTTATTCTGTAAACAAAAAAACCGACGGGTTAGTATCGTACTCGTTACGTCGTCACCGTCGTTTCGCAATTATTAGAAAATCGAATCAAACGCGTATTAATACGATATATGTATATATCGCGTCACCGTTCGCCGTCGTTTGCATAAAACGGGTGAAACTATTATTTAAAAAAAAATTTGGCCAAACCGTGTAGACATTTAAAAAAAAAAATGTTTCGAGTAAATCTCGTTAGATTCGACATTTTTACGGGCTACGATTTTTTTTCTTTTACGAAACCAAAATAGTCGAACGACGGTTTTTTTTTTGTTTAAACGACCCATTCATATTTGTACCGCGATTCCGCCTACCGAATTTAAATACGACGATAAATTAAATCGGCGGCACGTTAATTTATGTAAATTGTCGTTCGATGATAATAATAATAAAAGAAAAAACCGATATATACCTACGAATTTTTAAATATTTTAGTCGGCCTCTGAAATATTCTCGTAGAGAGGTTGTACTCGGAAATGCCGCGATATATATATATAAGTAGGGGCCAAAATTAAAAGGGTCCGTCTGATTAGTAGGGTAGGCAAGAAGGGATTTAGGGATTATTCTCTCAGGATATTTCAAAAACACATAAATTAGACGGGGAAAATAATGCACTCCCTTTCAGCTTATAAATACGGCGATGTGTGTGTGTGTATAAAAATAAGTATATATATATATAATAGGTTAGCGTAAAAATAATACGGTTCTTAATTCGAAATTCTATATACATATAATAAATCAAAAATTTATAATTATAAAAGGTTTTTTCGAACACAATCTTATATATTATTTAGTAATAGGTTGTTTGATATTCGCGAACTCGCGTTTACGGGAAACCAAACGTCGCGCGGTGAGTGTTTCGCGTCGAGAGGTTCGAGAGTGGAGATTTCGTTAACAAAACGGTAAAAATAATCGTGACGCGTTCCAAAAGTAGAAACGCGAAAATTCGCCTCGCCGAAGGCAACCGCGGGGATGGCCGAAGTTTCGATTTAAAAACGAAAATACTACTTATCGATCGGGCCACGAACTTCGCGATATTCGAGTACATAATTGCGTATCGACGAAACGGTTTTCGGGCTTTCGGACACTAAATTCTAGCGCGAAATTACGCGACACGGTTATGTATAAGCGAACGTAATACGTCGTGAAATCCGAATATACTCGTGTCGGTATTCACATCGCGGCTAGATTTTCGCCTCGGACTAGGTTTGTGGATAAATTGTAGGCTCGATAACGAGCCATACCGCTTTCGGCCGTATTCCGTACCATAATTTCCGCGCGTTTCCGACGAGCTACTCGAGTAGCGGCCGACTTCGGGCGGAAATTTCGAAAACGATCGGCCCGTATAAATCGGCCGAAGCGAAAATTGAACCAACGGACGTTTCGTGAACGGACGAGCGGTGGCGAGCGACGTTCGCGGTCGGTGTGTCGACGATTTCGGCGCGACGGACAAACGTTTGATTTGAAATATACGGAACGTAATCGACGCCAGGCGGTTGGACAGAAGAAAAAAACGGAATACGTTTTCGCGGTACCGAGGAAAATGGACGGGAAACACGCGGCGACCACGACCGTTCCGAGACATTCGCTCTAAACGTATAAATCGGAGAACGGTCGTTTACAAAACAATCGGGACCTCTTTTATTGGCGACCCGCTAGCGGATTCGCGAAAACCGGACACGTGGGGCCGCTAGTCGAACAGTGTCCCATAGACGTAATAAATCGTCGGGCGTGGCGTTTGTTAAAAAAAAAAGGCCGCCGTATTTCCGGGCGCGCGCGTTTTCGAGAAATTATTATTCGACGTGTATCTAGGAACTTGCTCGTCGTTACCGTCGAATAGAAAATACGTCGAATATTACCGAACCGTACGTTACAGTTTCCGCTCGAGGCAACTCTTGTACGCGCACTGAACAAATACGATATTGGCCCGCGCGTTTTTAAATATATATATATATATTAACTGGACGAGTTAACGAAAACGACTAGTCTTGCCGCGAATTGCGGCGAGACGCGCGACGTTACGTAATTGTTAAAAAAAAAATCCGCGTCCGCGTTCATGGCCAAATAGTTCTTTCGTTCTCCCGGCAACGTCTTTTCGAAAAAAATGTCGCTCGCCAACAGTAATTATATTACGTAGCGAACGCGTATTTATATAACGTACGAATAATGTTCGTCTACGCGTCGTATTTTATTTTTTCGTATTCATTTTTTAACGAAACTCACTACACACACGTGCGCGCCTAACGTTCGACTTGTCCGCGATAGCGTATTCGTATATATATATAATTTTTTTTTTTATCCAGTTTAAGCCGCTTATAGAAAAATTAACATAACAGTGCCGTCGTCGTGCAGCGCGTGTGCGTCGAGTTTATAATAAAAATGTGGGACGATTGTCGCGTTTCAATGGCTTCGTTTTGGACGACGCGACGGCGTGGCAGATGAAAATATAAAATAGTCGAGTACGTGCCTCCTATATATATATATACGTAAATGTATACTTTTATACCTAAACAAACGTACCTAAAAATATATTTATACGCTAATACGCGCTCGTCGAGCGGACTGACGCGTGTAAAGAATTTGCACCGGTCACACGGTGCGACGGACCAGCAGCTGTCGAAGAACGTTTATCTAACATTTTCGTTTTTTTTTTTTTTTTAATTCGTCGGCCAATAAAAAAACGACGCGCACACGCGCCCGAGTTCCTCTCACTTTTGCGAAAATTAACCACCTGTTATCCCGGGCCGGTGTTGTTACTCGACGAGTATCGCAATACACGCCTATATATATATATATATATATAGATTACGACGTAACGTCAACGCATGCGAGCGCAGAGACTGCAACATTCAGGCATGCCGGTATGAACGTTGATAACTTTTCCACGAGTTTCTCGACTAATTTGACGGCATTTCGGACTCTGACGTGTCGTGTTCGAACAGAATCACGTTCCTCCTTCGGTCCCGTACTTAGACCAGAATTTCGGGGGGGGTTAATTTTTAAATAAATACGACCCTAACGAAACAAGACACGTTATAAACTTTAACGGATTATTCATTTTTAACCGACACGTCGTATTATAAATTTTGAGGGGCGGTCATTTCCAAAACCCTTCCCGTTAGTACGCCACTGTCGTCTTTTGGCGTTTCTTTGTCTTTTCGACGCCGCCGTGTCTTTTTCCCGAGCTTAATATACGACACGTATTACGACAGCGTGTTAACCCGGATCAGCGCGCGCCCACCAATTTCCGATAGTCGAATTTTTCCTATCGGTTTCGTTCGGTGTGTCCTAGTCGTATTCTCGACAACTGTCCCCTGTTCTATTCGGCCGAATCGCGAGGATCGAAAAACAATTTAACACGCTTCGGGGAGCTTCGTTGAAGGTAACTTGACGTTGAGCGCGCGCGGCGTTAACCGCCGTAATTAAAAAATCGTATTAAAATTAAATTAATCGCTATTTCGGTATGGCGCGGAAAAACGAAGTACCGTTCGTCGTGGCCCGCGCGGCCCGAGTTCAATCGCACGGCGGAGCACAAACGCCACGTCGGGCTACATCGAGCCCGGCGGTGCTGTATGAATTTCGTCCGAGCGATTTCGTTGACGACCGGCGTACGTTACGTAATCGCCGGCCACGTGGTATTTATTTAGACGGAAGAGTAGTATCCAAAGAACGGACTCTCGACTAGTTCCATCGGGTTCGCGGAATAAAATGATGAGTTTTTGGCGAACTCGACTCGGACGCGTCGGCCACGTGATTTGCCCATAGACGGAACTAGTATAAACGGCTAATAAGCGTAATACGCGCCGGATTTTGTTTCGACTTGTTAGCCCGGACGCGAAACACTTGTGAACGGACGGGACGGTGGATGGAGTTGCGCAATTTCGGGCGCGACCGAACCATTTCAATTATGCCCCGCGCGTTGATAAATAAACGAGCGCGTAATAAAACGGGCACCTTAAAATTATCGTAATAATTACCCGTTAGTGGTATTTCGAGCTTTACTAATGAGCGCACGGGTCAAGCAAACACACACACACACACACATCTATGTAGGCGTAAGGTCGCGCGCGTATTGTGTCGAACAGTAATATATACACGGGCGCGTTATAGAGCACGAAACGACGTAATTTCGTGTCGCGTTTGCTGGCTGGCTCCGCGCGGTCGACAACCGACGGACTTTTTGATTTATTACGTAAACGATTACAATATGTACATACGCGTAGCGTACTTAAGCCCGCTCTCGGATCGGGTGGTAAAATGAGAATCGGAGAAAAGGATAACGTTCAGCCCGAAGCGATCACGATTAGTAAAAAAATACGTTATATACGTACGCCGATAATAAGTCTAATATCTTCGCGTTCGATATAAGCGTATTATTTCTTACACGCTAGCTCGCGACGTGTTACTAGTTTATCGGTCCTCGTGTATATATATATATATTACACGATCGCTAAATCGCGTTTCTTCCATCTACCCGTTGACGACGGCCAGGCGTTACGAATAGCGTCTAATTACGGACCCGTTATAATTACGCGCGGAGTCGGGTCGCGCGGTGTTCGAACGTATAAACGCGTTCGGGTTTTTTTTTATTTTCTTTCACGCGCGCGAAGAAACGGATTTTTGGATACGATAAATCACGTACGGGACGCGTTTGCCGTGAAAAAACTTAGGCGGCAAGTAGCGTACGCTATTACCACCGCCGCCGAACGAACGTGGAACGACGGTAACGTTACATAATTTATAGACCGCGCGGCGCACGCGGGGTCGCCCGTCTAGACACCTACTACGGTATTTGTAATTCATTTTTTCGAATTTCGGGCCCGGGGAAAAAAACGAGTTTCCGACGCGGCCGTAGTCGCCGCGTTCGTTATTATTACTTCGCGGTCCTATTCGTTTTCGAATTTATTTATCCGTAACCCGTCCGCCGTGGCTGGTATTCATCGCAGCCACCGTTCATCTACCTAACCCGCCCCGCCATCCATCCCCGTCCACCGTATACGACCGCGGCAATCACCGACAATTCGTATTTCTATACTTAGGCCGTACGTTTTTCCCGATCGTCCGTCTTCTGCGTGCGAAATCAGGGCGGACGCTCTCGTCTGTTTTTCCTATCGTCCGCCGTATTATTTTATACGCGTTTTTCTTTTTACGTTTCGCCCGAGACTTTTCTATCCGTTCCCTTTCGTCATTTTGTCCACGCGCTTAACGTATCGTTCGCGTTATACGTATGCCCCTTAAATCCATATTAATGTTTGCGACGTTATTCTTTTCCGTCTATAAATTTCTTCGAACAATAAACGACGTCGCGGTAACGCGACCATTATGTTTCGTTGATCTATTCGCGAGCTCGGGGGACAAGTCCATACGCGTATGAATTATGCCGGTGTGGTTGTATTTCGGGAGGAAACGAAACGAAAAACGCGCGACCCGTGTCCGCCGGTTTTGCGGAAAACGTTTTTCGTATTTCGATTAATACGCGTCGGCCAATATATAGTTCACATTTCCCGCGCTATAAAAATAATAAATTGAATTTACGACAATTTGTTATTTCCTCTTTCCAGCGAACGTATATATAAACGCGAGTTCGTCTTTGAAATTGTACGTTTTCGTATCGGCTATCGGGAAAAATTGTACGAATTCGTTCCGTAACGCGTCGTCGGTTCGACGGGATTTATAGGAAGACCGTTCGGGCAATCGCGGCGAATATATATATAAAAACTATATCCTATCCAGAAACAAATCCCTAATTACGTCCGTCGTCACGCGCGCAGGTCGTTGGCCCCGGGGACTCGCCAGCGCATTACGATTATCGACGACGTTCCGGAATATAACCGAAACGACCCGGGCGCGGTCGGTATTGGTAACGAACAAGTCCGGGTAAGGTTAGAAATCGCGCGTCAGTAGAAAACCGTGTAAATAAACGTAAACGTAAAAATACGGCACTAGAAAAGGTCGCCGTGGTCCCTTTACGAGAACTCTGGTCGCGTCACACGCTGCGGAGGTTTCGCGTCTATTTTAGAACTGTTTATTCGCGCGCACGCGCGCGCGCGTATAAATAGGATCGGTCGTTTTCGCTATTAACGTATAACCGTTTTCGAGGAGTTAGTTAGCGCAAAAAGACGAGCGGGCGGCCCGTAATATATAGTAATCTCGTCTCTCGTCAGCGCTGTATATTTGTTTGTCGAGAACTTTCCCGAAAGGACCCCCGCAATACGACCTCAAGATACGAGACGGCAATATATACCTCAGTTGCCCGGTTTTCATTACGACCGTTTCGGTCGACCTTTGCGAACCGTCCAAACGTTTTCTCTATACACACACACACTGCGACTGGCTTTTGCCGCTGATTTCGCGCAATTTCGCCGTTCTAATTTCGACGTCCGTCATTTATTTATCGTCTCGTCGGGTCCGAACCTCCTACGCCCCACCGGTGAAATCCGCGAGACGTATTTCACGTCAGTCCTACCGGCGAGTCAACAGATTCATTAAAAGCGATTTGTCCGCCGTCGCGACGTATATAAGACACGTATGAGAAATTCGCGTTTCGCGACGGCGCGCCCCGACCCGTATACCAAAATACACCCGAGCGGTTATATTTTAGGAAAAACTTCTCCCACCCTCCGCCCCGTAAAAATAGGTTACGTATATAAATTTCGCGTCGAACGTTTTTTAATGTTTTCAATTACTCGTCTCGGACGTGTTACCTTTGACGACCGCGACAATGGATTTGAATATGCGAACGGATTCAGTGGCGAGGATCCATGGGTATTGATAATTCGAACTGACGCGCGTCTTTCGATTTGACTCCGATCGGCTTTTAAGCGTCCGTTAAAATTATTTCATATCGCGTATCGTTTACCCTTTGCTGATTCCCGTTAGCGCCGGTTTCGTTCGTCGAATTATCGGTGCACGCGAAACGAAACCTTTATCGAACGGAAATAATGGCCAATATTCCCGTTACGCGTGATAAACGCGTCGTTTATGTCCTTATCCGTAATTAGGTATAGACGTCGTATTCTATTTTCGTATACGTCCCGGGGACGTTATATTCTCGCGAAACCGATTTATTTTTATCCGGCTGTAATTTTTCGGGACCGTTCGTGACGCGAACCCGTATAAACTATTGTGCACCGTACGGGATAATCGAAACACGAACGACGCGCGTTTAACGAATTGTTTTTCGCGGCGGAAATTCGATCATTTTCTTCGCGCGACGAATACCCCGGCCTCGTTTTATACAATTTTTTATAGTACGAATACGCTATAATACGAGCGCGCGACGTGCGCCGCAATGGTGAGGCGACGGGCGGCCGCGAACGGATTAAACGAAAAGCGTACGCCTCGCACACGCGCACTCCCCCGCAAAACTCGTTCTACTGGTTTATCTTTTTCCCGTACTCGTATTGTATAGCGTTTGACGTTTCCCCCGCCGTTCGTATGGAACGTCCAATATCGGACTCTGGCGCGCGTGTCCGTCGGTCCGTCCCGGATACGACGGAAATTCGCGCGGTGTATTTTCCGTTCGATCCGAACCGACGATCTAACCTCCAGAAACCAAACTCGCGGCCGAGTTTACCAGGAAAAAATAATTGCCGCGTTCTCCGCGAGTCTCGGAAAATGTTTAGGCGTGTACCCCCTTACTCGCCCCAATCACCAATCTGATTCCAATTTTTTCGGGTAGGCCTACGCGCGCGCGAATCCGACCCTTATTTAAATCGCCGCGATTACGGCGCGAACTGAAATGTACGTTCGCACGGTGGAGAACAATACCGCGGTATACGAGGACGCCTACTACGCGGTCGCTAATTAAACTCAATTACCTCCGTAAGACGATAATTAACTGGATATTATGGGGGAAAACCCGAGTGAAACGGTAACCGAATCCAAACGAATTCGGAAAAAAACGATAAACGCGTCCGGTGGTAGTTCGGTACCGAACGCAGAACGAGTGCAAAGAAATAAAGAACACGGGCCGTTCGTTAACGTCCCGCCGACGTATTGCGGAGCGTTTTCCGCGTCGCGGATTTACACGGTGCGCCGATCGCCGTTAAGCGGCGCCTTCCGCTCGGGAGGAGATCGCGCGCGCGCGTCTAGTAGTGTAAATCTCCGGGTACCCCGACCGTGTTTCACTCTAACCCATCGACGTACGACGCCCGTGATCGGGCCCGACGGGTAGCCGCGAGTAAATTGTATTGCTACTACTGCTCGATACTAACCTAACCGTCCGACGGTCGCGCATTTTGACGTGACCGATACGCGAGCGTGTGCACACGTTAAACGCGATTCGAAAGCGTCGATCGAGTTTGAACGTAATTTGTAGTTTTTTCGTCGTCACGATTTCTGTACACACACACACGCACATATATATCGAGCACGACGGGTAATGTAACATAATTAATATATTATTATCGCGTTCGATACACAAACGTATATAAATATATATATACACGCGTTACGCGTTCGTAATATATACACACCATACTCGAGCGTATATGTTCGCCCGGTGCGGAGATATATTTCATTTAGTCGACGTTCGATTGGCGTTTTCTGGCGCGTTAGGTAACACGTTAATAACGTATCGGCCGAATAACACTTACGCCCGAGACGGTCGGTCGTTAATGTCGTACGTCTCCAGGCGCCGTGTCGACGCACTCGGTTGTCCGTCCAATCGTTTTTGGAACGACGCCGCGCGTTCCCGGACGTGTCGATCGTCGCGGGGGGGGGATGATGGTTCGGCCGGGTCCCGGAAATCTCCTGGACGCGCGAAAATCGACCGGAACCGTTCGTGGGGAATGGGAGGTTAGGCACGGCCGTCCAACAACAGTTTTTCGGCTAGACGCGCGTTCACGATGCGAACCTTGTTTCGCTTCCCGGTAGAGAGGAGAAGTAAGGGGAAGTCGCTAAGAGATGTTGTGTCCTCTCTATTTCGGACGACGCGGATGACCGAGTGGACGGCCAGAGTGGGAATCACCCGGCGCCGAACCACCGGCCCAAAGGGAACGATCGTTTTCAGATTGATTCGCGCGCCGAATCCCTCGAGAACCGGATGGAGCGTGTCCGTGACCCGCGCGACGCATATGCGTGTATTATTATATTACCGAGGCGGCACCCGTCGGCATCTCGGACGAACGAACGAAACGTCACCGGATCGTGGTGGCCTCAGACGACGTCTGTTGTTTGCTCGTATATTTTGTAAACGATTAATATCGCGCTAATAACCAATATTACGCGTTTCGTATTCGTAACACACGCATCCACGTGATTAGTGTTATAGCCACGGCCGAGTGTCGGCGTACACGAGTTACGTTTATTTCGGTCGGCGCGGTAATTCGTGTTGTCTACCGCGTTATGTAATAACGACGACGTTCGCCTATATCGTACACACGCCGAATTATATTATTCGTCCGAATACCTGTACGGTACGCGTGCGTGCGTCCGTCCGTATACGTGAATGTCGTGTTTTAATGGTGTACGTCTAATACCCGTGTCAACGTACTCGGATTTTAAATCGTTATAAAAAAAAGTATCGTATTCGCGAACGTGTCGGTCGTGTTCGTTGCGTCAATACAATATAAGTAATAACGTGTCCGCGCCTGTGCGTGCGCGCGTGTATATATACGGTTTATTCTATCAAAATGTTGTGTTTAAAAACGCTGTTATTAACGCCGAACGAGAGTGTTTAAAAACCACTACGCTAGGTGATTATATATATAGATACTACGACGGTGGTTAAGAGGTTTATGAAATTTAAGCGTTTCGTATAAATTTTTTTTCGTCTTCTTATATCTTCTGTGTGGTCTATTATAGATTTTATATATATATATATTTTTTTTTATCTAAAAAACGCGGACCCGGAGTCCACTCACGAAGTCACTAATACATAATATGACGAGAAATGGCGTATTTACGTCGTGTCGTACAGGTGTCCCACGGCGTTCGGATTTATTTTCACGGTGGGATAACACGCCGTTTTATTATCATTATTATTATGGCCGCGCGGCAGCCGTACGTGTGTGTGTGTGTACGTCGCGAAGTAAACACGACGACATAAAAAATATCGAAATATTTCGGACGAAAATAACGTGTAATATTTATACACACACGGGCGCGCGCGCGCGTATCGTATCGTAATAATATTAGAGGATTACGTTTATTTTTAATCACGACGAAATATATTATAGAGACGCGCGCGCGTTTAATATATATATATATATTACGGCCATACGGGAAAGATCCTTCTCGAATCCGACGGACGTAAACGCAATATACAACGGCGACCGGCGTATATATTATGTCGGACAACTGGTTAGGTATCGTCGGAGCAGCTGCGCGATCGGTTGTAGGACGCGCGGCCGGCGAATACCGTATGGCGTAACGTCGACAGCTGAGATCGGTACGCGGCGACGGCGAAATCTCTAGCGGACGGTGTACGGGCGACACGAAATTCGTCGTGTCCGGGACGAATGGTCGGACGACCACGGAAAATCGAAAAACCGTAACGACTCGCGGACGTTGCGGACACCGACGTAGGCTGCCGCCCGGACGGAGTAGTTCGTATTTCGTTAAATATTCGTGTTGGACAACGACGGGTGTAAAAACGGTTCCACGGTACGAATCGTCATTCACAAATACGTTGACGACGCGTACGTTACCGGTCGAAAAACGCGAAAACTGTCCGTGTTGCGTCGTCGATACGTCGACAATGTTCCGCCGGTGGTTTTCTAATTACGTTCGACGATTCGGTGAAATCGGGAGACCCGTGAAACAAAATACCAGCTAGACGCTATCCGAAAGGGTGGCGCCGCTTCGTCGATATGCCGATTTCTAGACGGGAAATTGTTCGCGCACGGAACCACAATCGTTGTAAGACCGACACGTTATTCCACCTCGTTCAATACCTAAACTATGGCCACTTGACACAGCGAACGCCTACGGCGATTCTTTTATATTTTCACCAAATCACGTTAGGTAATACGCGATATGTACCTATTAATACGCGTGTAACGTATTTACGGAAATTAATAAGAAGAATAATAAGAAGTAATATCGCTGTTAACGCGACGTGTACCACCAATATATTTTTACCGACACTGGTTTAAGTGAAATTTCGTAAGTTTTCGGAGTTTAAACAACAGAAATTAGTGACGCGTTAATTTCACAAAGTAAAACGCGTGGCTCGTGTACGAATTCGGGGGATTTTTTTTAAATACGCGCGAACGAAAATTCGCGTGACCGAAAAAATACCCAAAAACAAAATATAAAAATACTCGAAACGGTTAATTTTTTCCGTTTAATCGACGCAACCGGAATTCGTTCAAAATAAAATACGTTAACTCAAAGATAAAGGACGAAAAAACGTTTTATAATATTAATTTAAACGACAAACGGGAACGAACGGGAAACCGAATAATAATCATTTCGAAAAATCGATCGAAAATACGTATACCGTGTGAACAATATTATTCAATAAATGAATACCGATTAACGATTTTCGTTCGCATCGATCGACCTTGGTCAAAGTAACACACTATTATAATGTATTCGAACGTGCATCGTTGTCGGCGAATAATAATTTACGCGCAATAAGCCGGACGGCGGAATGCAAACAAAAACTGTACCGCCGACGGAATTTTACGTATTTCCCGTACGCCCGTTTGTGGTACCGAATGCCGCGGGCGAACGGTCCGTTTAGGGATTTCTCGGACGTGTGGTGGTCGGCCGATTTCTCCGATTTCCGTTCGACAGTTTCGGTCAAACGAACAACGGACACGAAACTATCGAGAAAAACGAACCAGGGGGAGGCCCCCGACGTTCGTAGGTAAAAAATGTGTTCCCATCGCCGCGCACCTTTTTTACAATATACAAGGCGTTTCGTTATGGGAATCGGGCGCCGAGAAATTATTAGCGCGCGAAACCAATATCCAAAAGCGTGTACGATCCCCACCGTCCGTTGAACGGCGGCGTTATTGACATTTTGACGAACCACGCGCGAGCCAAATAGTAATTCGCCGCTTTCGTAAACTACGACGAATTTCCGTAATCGACGGGCACTCGCCCGATGTAAACGCGCCTAAGCGACGCCGTACGGTAATTTCGGTTTCGGGTGCCAACGTACGTAATACCGCCTAACCGTCCCAATCCGACTTCGTCCGGGGCGAACGCAAATGTAGACGTGTCGTTCCGTTCGCGCGAATCGTTCGGGCGAAATTTCGAGTGTTGCTATAGCGGTACGCGGCGTGCGTAAAACGAATGCGTAGTAAAATTCGCCCGGATAAAGTGTATCAGCGAGTGACGCGAGGTGTTGACCTTTTCTGCGCTATATATCGATAGGCCCGCGTGCCATATACGTTCAAAATACGATCCGAGAACCTTTTCCTACAAGTTTGTCGAACGTTTCGTTATTTATTTAATTTATTCATTTTCCGGAGAAACCCGTAATTTCTGAAGTGGATGGGCGCGTAATCGTAACGACGCACGTTTTTTTCTGTAATTACTCTCCCAGTGACGAGAAAATGAAAACTCTCAAACTCTTTCGAAATTTTTTTCGAAAATTCGTGCCGAACGAACATAGTTGTTACAGTCCGGCGAATTGAAATGGTTATTCGGATACAGAAACGCTCGTACACTGCGCCCGACGTACGACGTTAGAAATAAATAATATTATTCTAAAAGCGAGTTGGTTGGTTTAGATTTTTTTTTTGAAGAGGCCGTTTTCGAGGTTTAACCGTCTGATAACGATAATAAATAACCTAAAATATTCGGGAGAACGTGTTTGAAACATTCGGGAACGTTTCGTCGAAAATCCGGTTCGGCGGCGGTCCGAGTATCGTCGTTACGCGAACGTCGCGCCCATCTATATTTAATTCGTGTTGCCGTCACGTTCGCGAAAGTGATGAAAATTGGCGAGGAGTAGTAATGAGAGAGAGAGGGGGGGTGGTTAGGAGATTACGGCGAGCTTAGACGGCGGACGCCCCGTAGATCGACGACGTATCCCGCGCGACACCTAAAAAGCCGACGCGATTTTCCGGCCATTGAACACCGTCGTATAATCGTGTCGCAGGAGGCGTATTACCCCGAATCGCCTATTACTAATACTACTAGGTCGTCGTGGCGTTTCCGCGTGTACGGTAATAATTTTCGTCAACTTGCTACGGAGAAATAAATGGAGTGTGGGAGGGGCGGGGGAACGAAAATTATCGACCCGTTTTTTTTTTTATCGCGCGTAACCGTGCGTACGTAACGCGCGTATTAGCCGATAATTCGAATCGGTAAAAAGTGCGCGCTAACCCATTTCACGATTGTGTACGATACGAACGATAATTTATTCCGAGAAAAACGACCACGGTACGTTGAACTTGATTATTTATTTTATACATATATACGGCGTTTTTTGTTTTTTTTTTGTTTTTGTACAATTTCAATAACTCGCGTAAACGCGTTTTAGTTGCGCAATAGGTTTATTACTAATATTTCCGTCGCGTACCCATACGCGTATACAAATATACGCGCGTGCGCGCCCGTATTTATATACGACGCGGCGGCGGTTTAGTTTATATTTATTAACGATATTGTCGTCGCGGACAATTTAACGGCTCGTTATTCCGAGTGGAAACGCGTTTTTTGTTTTTCGAGACTAAAAAATTTCGTTACACGCCGGCGTATTTCTGCGCGCGTATTACTCGAACGTTTCCTCCGCCAGCCGCCGCGCACCGGCCCGGTCTACGAGGATACGCGTCATTTTCGATCAATATTTACGGACGCGCGGTTACGATTTTTTTTATTACGCGCGAATTTTATTCGTCCGAAACGCCGTTTTCTATTCAATCCGATCGTGACGAATCTCACGTGGCGTTATTTTCGCTCATCGTAAGCGACCCGCTTAGGAAATCCGGCTTTTTTACGTTCCCTCCGCGAAAAAATCGTTTCCGACCACCAACCCTTACGTACACCTATACGACGGGAAAAGTCTAGCCGCGTCCTATTCGAAAACTAACGGACGGGGCGACGAGCAATCATCAACGCGGTTATTTCGTCGGTTATCGCGTCGACCACCGTTTTCTACGTATAAAAGACGATTTTACGCCCGAAGTATTTTCGTAGTTTCTAATATCGTTCCGTAGTTCGCCGTGAGTATCGCAGGACGGCTGGTTCGTACATGCGCTTAGATCTCGCGGATGTCGTATCGTCGCGGAATAATATACGATAATTCGTTGGGACCGTAACGTTTGCGACTGTACCGGTATAGACGACCGGCTGGTACTTACGGCGGAATTCTGCGTGGTTTTTCCCTTCGGCACGTTTCGACGCCAAGTTCCTAACGTTTCCGTCGGACGATGCGCACGATACGAGACGGATATTGGCCGCCGCGTGACATTCAAAATAACGTTCGGCCCAGAAACGTTTACGCGATAAACATTACGGTTCCCAATTGTGTACCGGTTATTGCGGCGATAATAATAACGTTTCCCGCGGACCACGTGATTTTCTCGTGGTGCGTTACGGACATAACGGGTTAAATATCGAACGCGATTACATTTCCGAATTGGCGATCAACACGGAGTACCTCCAAATTGTTACGAGTTATACACACGCGACCGCGCCGACGAAAACGCGGTTACCTAATACGCCGTCGACGGTTCGTTTCCGCGACTATTTACGTACGTACGTTACGATTATTATT